>VDFB02354912.1:0-67977 GCA_007258455.2 Sequoia sempervirens
AGAGATATTTGTTCACTCATTTGAAATCATGTTGGAGATCACCTATGACTTATTCAATAACTTGTTATAAAGCATTTACGAGAGCATTCTATAAGAAATATGAAAGAACTCATTGGAGCACATCATCCTAGGTCCAATACACAATTGCTTGTTGTCTTCAATCTTGAACACTTAAATTTATTTAAATTCAATTCACCAAGGATTTGATTGAGGAGAACATGACCTTTACAACTCAATGGATTCCCCAAACACATTTGTAAACACCACAAAACCTTATGAAAAATCTAACATCAAAATTCAAGACAAGTGAATTCCAATAGTCCACACTCTACATATTAGATCCACAAATTTCAAATCAATTTTCTGCATAGGTTTAGATCTGCAAGTGCATCCATGTATCAAATTTACACTTGTATAGGTTTTCTAGAGAAAAATGTGAGAAAACTAATTAGTTTTTAGAGTTTAATATCTTCATCTAAGTCAAACCTAAAATCTAAAACATTAGTGAATCATTTTCAAACATGTACATTATATCACATCTCCATCAAATTTCAAATTAACAGTCACATTCAATTTATTTTACTTTAGTAATTTTCAATTATCAATTGAAACCCTATTATGTATGCTTGATTAAGTGTATTTATTTAATTATCTTAGGAAACTCATGTAAAGAGATTTATTGTCTTTACATTTGTGATGAATCTATCTTATCTTACATCCCCTAGGGTTTTCCTTCTTTTATTGGGGTTTTCATATTCAATTTTTCTAATTGCATATATTCATATCATATTTATTAGGATTTGTATTCTCCCTTGTTTATGATTCATAGCTATATCTTTGTTTTATGATTTTGTGATTCATTGTAACTTCTTGTTTTACTTTTCACCCAACCTACCCACCCTTATTTTACCCTCTAGGGATTCATCTATTGGTTTATTATCATTTTTTGTTAGTTTTTAGTTTTAAATAAAAAATATTTTCTATCATTTGGTCCTTTGGGTTTTTGTGAGTTATTTGAATGTCAAGACCTTACTCTCATCCTCATATTCATGTAAAAATAATCCCTCACTTGAATCCCCAATAGCTCAATCTACTAATAAAGATGTTCCCATAAGTATTAGTGTTACTCCTATTATCGAGAATAAAGTTATACATTATGATCATGAAACATATTTAGAAATACAAAAATTTACACATGATATTTCTAGTTTATCTATGGTGGAAACCCCTAAAACTTTATTTCAAGCCTTTTGTGACTTATTACTTACCAAAATTTGGTGCTAAAGTTACTCCTAATTCTTTCAACAATGCATCCTCTTCAAAGCTTCCTCCTAGATTTTTCCATAAGTATGGCTTATAACTTGATTATGTTCCTCTTATTACAACTTCCCCTACCTTTTATGCTATCCCTAATAATGCAATGACTACACTCGATCCTAGTGTTCTTACAATTTTTACCATCACCATTAGTTTTATCTCTTCTAGTGTCATCCCTACATCTACTATGATCATCCCCACTTCCAATACTTGTTCATTATTACTTTAATACCCTATTGCATACCTTATTTTATAAAATTTTCCATACCATACTTCATCCCTCCTACCATGGGAATGTCCTTACCTTTTCACGCTTTTTCTTATCATCATCATTATACATCATCCCTTTGCATGATCCTCACACCACTACCATTCCTACCTAGATACTTTGGGTACACCAATCAAATAATATGATCAACATAAGCATAAAGTGTATGGTATGCTTTCTAAATAATATTATATTATGTACAATCCTCCACATTGCATGCCACTTACATTTGAGGTTGTTACTCATTCATTACATGTTTTCTTTGTTGAATGCACAAGACAACTGAGAGGAAGGAGTGAGTCAATTGTACCTTAAAGCTTCAAAACCCTCACAGATATTTAGATCCACATTCATTCAATTAACCCTTAAAATCTATTAAAATGATTTAGCATGAAAATCAAATAACATAAAGTGGATCAAATCAGCATCGTGCACAAGAGAACACCAGATTTACATGGAAAACCCAAAATAGGAAAAACCACAGTGAGGATTAGCACACAATATAAAGTAATATCAACATTGAATACAAAGGGATCACTTCTAGAGGGCTCAATTCCCAAAGAAATAAAGGGTCTATTGAAAATGAGGTGTTTTCTTAGCTTAATACTATGTAAAACTTTAATATTGCTGATCTAAGTAAGCTTTTTCTTTGTTACATATATTCTTTGTGGGTGATTATCTTGATTAATCCATTTTACTGTTGTAGAATGTAGACAGAAGTTGATAGAAGAACTAGACAAGATATTAGAAAGATTACACAAGATATAACGTGGAGAAACCCTTCTGGGAAAAAACTCCACCAAGAATTATTCTATTATTCAATCTCTAAATTACAATAGCTCCAATTCTTGCTTGAGAAAGCTTCTTTTGTCTTTACCAATCTTCTTCACACCTGAAATAACAATTATAAAAACTCTCTTCAACTTGAATAAGATATAGTGTAGTACCCCTCCGTTTATGCTTATGTTTTCTACTGTTGTGTTTTTACACTGTTAGACTATGATACTTTGTTTGGATATTTGATCGCTGGTTTTGAGCGACAGTGGATTTATTCTGTGACATGATGATACATTGTTTGGTGATTACTGATTTTTAGACATGCTTTGAGATAGTGTAGATGTTTATTTTCAATTGATTATTGTTATGTACATGTTTATGATGGACTAACTGTTAATTTATTTCGTCAGTTTGATGTGACGTGTATTGGTGTGGAGAACGGAATCGCATCACTCGCTTGCGAGTGCCCTGTGATATCCGTGATTTTCTCCGCACGGTGTGTCTGTACAATGGTTTATATATATATATATATATGCATGTTATTACTTGGTTGCAGGAATTGTAGGTACATGACACTGACTCCACCTGGGTACTCAGGTCTGAGCGTGTCAAGACTCAACAGAAATGTTGAATGGGAGGTAGTAGTTTGGTTTATCCTAGTCTAGTCTATAATCTCGGTCTTAGTACATCGTCTGTTTTAGTTCAGAGTCATAAGTTTGTCTTGTATTTTCCTATTTGGTTTAATTGTTTGAAAGCAAAAATGTTGATTTTAATAATAGTTTATTATGTTTTAAATTATTTTTATTTAAATTAATTTTTAAATGTTGAAGAAATTAGTTGCTTGTTATTTAATTAATTAATTAGCTTGTTTGGTTAAATAGTTTGATCTTAAAAGATTAAATTTATTTAATTAAATAAATTAATTAATTAAATTAAATGGTTTTAAAATTGTTTTAAATGTGAATAGATTTATTTAAATTAAATATTATTTGTGGAAATGGCATTTGAATTGTAAATTAAATTTGTATTTGAAAATTAGAAAATT
The DNA here is from genome assembly GCA_007258455.2 of Sequoia sempervirens. Classification (NCBI taxonomy): domain Eukaryota; kingdom Viridiplantae; phylum Streptophyta; class Pinopsida; order Cupressales; family Cupressaceae; genus Sequoia; species Sequoia sempervirens. The sequence continues at coordinate 3,408 of VDFB02354912.1, forward strand.
TAAATAAATTAATTAAATACATGCAATTTGAAAGAGAAGTTATCCGAGAAGTGGTTGAGGATATTTGGTTTTCCTCGACATGTGTGCAAGTTTCATTTATTGATTATGGTTGAAAGAATTGTTCACGGAGGATAATTTGGATCTGGGGGAAAAACACAAAGGTTATTCAATTTCCTCATGGGAAAAAGATCTGGGCTTTGCAAAATTTCTTTGTTATGCTATTTTGGAAATACTGTATATTTGTGGAAGATTTATTGGTTTGTATTCTGGTTGCTATTTGGGTTTTGTATCTCGGCAAAGAACTGTGGAAGCTTCAGGCAAAGTTCTTCACCAGTCAGTTTTCTAAAGTGAGGGAAAGCAGGTACTTTCCTTGTGAATGTTTTATGTTCTTTTTGTGAATAAATTTTTTTAGTTTTTGGAAGATATTGTTTGTGAAAAGAAACAAGTTTAATTTTAAATTCCTGTATTTCCCGTAAAAGAAATTGTTTTCTGTAACTTGATTTGTGAAAATTTGATAGTTCAGAAAACCTCGGTATTATACTATCTGTAGAAATTATTAAAAAAAAATTAGAGGGAAATTACTTGTTGAAAAGGAAATTGAATCTACAGTGTTTGATTTGGGATTTAATTGGAAATTTTTGTGCATATTCTTTTTGAAAACCCTGTGGAAATTTTATTGTTTCTTCAATTTCCCCATAAAATTCTTGTTGAAAAACCCTTTTAAATTCCTGATAACCCTGTGAAATTATATATATATATATATATACATATATTTATATATATATACATATATTTATATATATATGTCATTATATATAAATAATTATAAATTGAATTGTGAAAGGATCATGTTATTTATATATAAATTTGATTGTGAATATGTTAATAAAAAATATATATTCCTAGAAATCGCCGTACAGGCGAATTTTATTAAAAAATCCGGATTGAAATCTGAGATGCGGAGGTATTTTCTGCAGAATTTATAAATGAAATTTAAAAAAAAATAAAATAACAGTTTGGGGGAGGGTCGAAACCCTCCCCATCTTCCTTTAATGGTGGACGCAGCCACCAAGGCTGCGCACAGCAGCCAGTGGTTGCTGGGCGCAGCCCTGGATAGGGCCGCGTCCTACCCACTGTGGAAGGCACGCGGCTCAGCTGCGGAATATATACAGAGTTAAAACTATTAAAAGTATTTAAAATGTGATTCGTTTTATTTTATAAGTTATGTATTAAAAGTTCAAAAATTTTATTTAAATGAATTTATATTAAATTGGAATATATATATATATATATATATATGTATGTATGTATGTATGTATGTATATATATATATATGTATTTTTCATTTAGTATATATATATATATATATATTTGTAAGAATTAATAAATATAATTATATATTTATAATTATACTTATTTAGTGAGGAAAAATGATTTGTGGTGTTTTTAAGTCATAATGCATGTGAAAATCAAGATTGACAAATTATAGAATATGACATATTGTGAATTTGAGAAAATTTAAAAAAAAAGAGATTAAATGAAACAGATATTTTTATTGATTTTTAAATAGATCTTTTACTAAGCTGATTTATAAATATGTTGTTTTCAAACTGATGCATGTGGATTTAGTATATCCGAAAAATAGACATTATTTTTTTCTTGATTTTCTTTTAATCGTGTTTCTTTTGGGCAAAATTGGGAAAGTCTTAATTGTATAAGTCTTCCAGAAAGGTATGTATAGTAAGGGTGTATTATTGTTCAAATGCATTTCATGAGTTGACTTGGGTTGTGCATGAATTAGAATATGGTGTTTTGTTACCTGGTTATGACAAAAGTTTTTAAAGACCGTTGTGTGTGTCATTTGTATAATGTGATTGATTTTTTGTGCACTTTGTAAACCCTAGTCAGGAAAACTTAGTATATCCTTGTTATGTTTAGGGGAGTGGCTTTTTGTAAGGGCCGACAGACAAAGTGGTGTCAGGGTAACTTACAAGGAGTTAGTAAGTCAGTGATAACTAAATGACACAGTAGTTAGATTAAAACTCTTAACAAGATAATTATGCCTCACTTATTGACTCATGAGCTACTACAGTTTTGAGTATAAGATGAGAAGGCCTGGAATGGAAAATCGGTGTCTTAATTCTTCAAGAGACATTTGATTCCGTAATGATTGCAATAGGGGCCACGTTTCGTAAGAGGTTACCAGGGTAACCCAAGAATGGGGGCCGAAACCTAGGAAGAAACACCAAGGTAACCTTTGCAATATTGTGATGACACTCCACCTAAAGTAATAGTTAATCTTGTGTATGTAGTACTTTCAATTGTCAAGAATCTGGAAGCAATGTAACCATTAGTCTGTTATGTACTAGTGTCTAGGGTTAGTAGATTATATCTAGGTAACCATATTACTATCTCCTAGCATGGGGGGTGGACCTACGGGTACCACATGGTTGGGTGGAACATGCACCTTACTCCATTGGGTCCCCAGTTTTGTGATCATGGCATCGAGAGCTTTATGGATGGAGAGCTCGCACTTGGAAACTTATGTGTACTTCATTGTAATTTGTAAATCTTGTAATTGAAAACATCCCTCAATTGTTTATGAGGTGAACATTGTAAATGTAATTGTAATCATTATTGAACTACCTCATCAGATGGATGAGTAATGTATTATTTTATCAAATGCAATGTAAGGAAACATGTTTGTACTTTATATTATCTTGTATGGAGTTTCAAATGAAATGCAATGTTTATCTTTAATGTTTATGTTGTTAATTAATATGTGCAATGCGAAATACTAAAGTCATCTATGGAAACTCAAAGTAGTGTAACGTCGCGTAACTTAACGAATGTATGCAACTAATTAACTTAATAATTATACTTAAAAAAAAAATTATTACACTTTTATATACAATTGCAACATTCTTTAGGTTATTATGACGGGGCATTACATATAGAGACAATATGCAACCTTTTAATCTTGAAATGGTGATAATTACAATGCACAAGCTCAAGCCCTTGAAAAGGTATGCCATATTGCTTCAAGTTTAGTTATTTTGTGAAGACTAAAGCTTACAACATGTGCTTCATGCATTTGGGCATCCCAAACTAAAGCTATAACTTATCCTTCACTTTGGTGATAATTCGAAAGCTCTTCCTCAAAGTTGGCGCCCATAAGTAATCCTACTTAACTGAGCCTTCAAAAATATCTTATCATGCAAGAGAGGTAAATCCAAGAAAGCATCTTGGGCGCCCAAGTTGGATCCAAGTGATTTCTAGTTAACTGAAACATTTACTCAACACCATTCATGAAAGAATGGTCATCCCCTGTTAATTGGAGGTAGTCCCTATTATTTGTCATACAACTCAATGTTATTAGCCATGCATTCCAAGTTAACTGAAGTTAACTAACATACAACTGAAACTAACTAAAGATAATTGAACCATAACTGAACTAAACTAAACTAAACTGAATTGAACTAAACTGAACTGAACTAATTCTAAACTGAACTGAACTAATTTGAACTTCAAGCATGCAAACATCAAACCCTAACTCCTAGGATCTTTACATGTATTCAGAAGTGTTAACCGTTACTCCGTATAGTTAACTGAACACAAGGTGAGTGTCACCTTACCATGTGGGTGCCCCATGTGCCCCTATTATTTAGGAACTCACTATGGACGCCCTCACATGCTCCTTACATTTAGAATTAATTACAAATTTCAATAATCATGATTATTTCATCAAATATTAATCTCATCTTATTCTTAGTGTTGTTCAACACATTCCAAGAATCTAAGAGATACATGAAATAATTAATGTTAAGGATTTGCAATTAAATGGCATCCTATTTCCAACATTCTCCCACTTGACATTATACATTGCAATTATTCTAAACAAGGAATAATAAATTTAAATCAAGTACAGGACTCAAGGCCAATGACCTTCCTGCACCATCAGAACTTATCTATAGGAATTGGCTTCGTAAGATAATCTGCAACATTAATCAAAGTGTCAACTTTTTCAATTAATACTTTCCCACTCTCAACCATTTCTCATACAAAGTGATACTGAACATCTACATGTTTAGTATGAGCATGATACATAGGATTTTTGGCTAAACAAATAGCACTCTGACTATCACATTCAAGCCTAACTTGCTTGCAATTAAAACCAATACCTGACCCAAGTCTCTGTAACCAAATTGCCTCTTTAGAGGCTGTGTGACAACCATGTACTCTGCTTCTGTGGTGGACATAGCAACCGTGGGTTGCCTCTTACTCATCCAGCTAACCGCAGCTCCAAACAAAGTATACACATAACCACTTGTCGACCTCCGACTGTCCAGATCTCCTACCCAATCTGAATCAACAAACCCATGTATGTCCAATGATCAATTCATAATATCAATATTATTAGAACCATGATAAACTAAATAGTAATCTGAAGTCCCTCGTAAATATCTAAACACCCTCTTAACATAAGTCCAATGTTCTTTACCAGGGTTAGACATAAACCTACTAAGAACTCCCACTGCTTGTGCTATATCTGGTCTCGTACAAACCATTGCATACATTAAACTACCAATTGCACTAGCATAAGGAATTTCAGACATTTCCTCAAAATCAAAATCAGATTTATGACTCATATCTAAACTTAAATTTGTGCCAATTAATAAAGAAATATTAACTGGTTTACTATCCTGCATATTAAACCTTTTCAAAATAGTATCAACATAATTTCTTTGACTTAAGCAAAGCTTTATGTTACCTCTATCTCTACTGATCTCCATACTAAGGATATATTTTGCAGCCCCTAGATCTTTCATCTCAAATGTGTTTGAGAGTTGTGCTTTCAATTCTCTGATCATTACCTTGTTGTTACCAATAAACATGTCATCAACATACAAGATAATAATTCAAATCTGATCATCAATAATTTTTATATAAACACACCTCACTCCTAACATAACCAATTTTTAATGCGAAAGCATCAAACTTCTGGTACCACATTCTGGGTGACTGTTTCAATCCATATAAAGATCTCTTTAACCTGCAAACCAATTTGTTTCCTTTTACAATAAAACCTTCAGGTTGCTTCATATAAATCTCCTCATCAAGATTCCCATGAAAAAAAGTAGTTTTCGTGTAAGGCCTATCGTGCAAACCCCAGAGAACAAACATTACAAACATTTTTTTTTAAATAAAAAGTAAACATGCAACTAAACATTAAAACATATTCACATTGCACATTAAAATTATAACATCTAGTCCTCTGGGGCACGCAAGGTCACATCGCATAACAACTCTTAACAAAAAGGTAAAAGATGAAACTGAATAACTTATCTAAAATTACATCCATCATAACATTACAATAACCATTTACATAAGTACATCCATGTAACTATAAATAAAATTATTATTACATCACATGTTACAATCATAATGCATCTCATACAATAATGTTTACAAAGGTTCCTAAATAATACATCATCATTTAAACATTACATTGCATGTTCTCAATAAATGAATTACAATAAATCTCCCATACATGTGGGATAAATACATAGTACAATAATGTCTGAATTACAAACAAACATCAGGTACACGCTCCAACTGAAGAATGTTGAGAAGAATGGACATTGATGGGGAACCCAACAGGTGCGGAGCACGTTCCACCCAACCACGTGGGTTATAAATAACCCACCCCCCATGCTCAGAGGTGACAAGGAAGTAATCACGACCATGAATGCCATATACCAATCCCAATAAAAGACAACATAGTACAATAACTCCAAAACAACATCAAGGATTACAAAGGACATAAACAACAACATTCATGAGTCAACATAATAAACTTAAGGCCATAAATCTCATCACAACAAAACAAGGCAATAACCATCAACCAAGTAATCAAAGAGCAATCATAAATCATTTTCAAAAGAATCTAAAACAACAATCAGAAAACAATTCCAGAGGAAACCAAGAAACAAGGCATAAGGGTGTATAGTGGAGAGTGTCATCGCATAGCTTACATGGGTTATCCTAGCCCTTCCTCCAACCTGAGGCGTCAGCCCCCATCTATGGTTATCCTGGCCCTTCCTCCTACTTGAGGTGTCGTCCCCATAGGGTAGCTCATGTGGTGTCGTCAACCTCTCATGAGGACGAGGTTACGACTTTGCCGACCACAGCCTTCTCAATCTACCATTAGTTTGCGATAGCCCTAATGCATAGACGAGGTATCCAATATTATCTTATGTGTTTCTACTACACATCCCCCTAAGTTCTATTATTAGGTTTTCACTTGTTAAACTACTCTTACATGGGTTATCCTGAGCCCTTCCTCCTTTTGAGGCGCCGGCCCCGACGAAGAGCCACTCTCCCTGAGACCCTCCAAACATAACAAAATCAAGCAAGGGTTGTACCTTAAGGAATAAAGCATATATCTCAAAACAAAGGCATGCGAGGCATTACCCATCTCGCTATAACTCATAATCAAAATCTCAACAGACTTGTACAACCCTTCCAAAATAATGAAGCTAAAATCATACAACAACAAGGGTACAATAATCGAGGATAAAAATCCATTGATAAGAACACGCCTCTAGAATTCCAAGGATAACACAACCATAACTGAGTATCTAAGCCAACTGGGTTCCCACATCGACACAATAAAACAATAAAATAACAATAAAGGAAAAATAATCAAATCAACTTTTACTAGTTCCCACAATTAGATATATATAACATTCACAAATAACCAACGAGATTTATTTTTCAAATTCACTAATCAGCACAGCCATGAAATTTAAATTTTAGAACATAAAACACTATAGCGTTGTGCTTCTTTCATTTCTAACTCTCTGCATATATATATATATATATATATATATATATATATATATATATATATATATATATATATATATATATATATATATTAACATATATATATATATGTATATCTCTATTTTATGTATATCTATTTTAACATATATATATAAATAAAATATATATATATATATATAAAACAATATATATATATAATATATATATATATAAAAACACCAATATATATATTTATATATATAGATATATATATATATATATTTAATATACATATATATATATATAACAAATTAAAATAAATAATAAAACAAAATAAAGTTTAAACCTCGCCGCACTGGCCGTACGCGGACTGCACAGCAGTCCGACGACTGTTGTACGCAGCAGTCCTACGGACTGTTGCGCACAAATAGTCATGGCCACAGGGGGAGGGGGAGGGTACGCCCAGCCGTCCCCCCCCAAACCCATATAAAAAAAATCATATCTATTTTTTTTTTTGTAATATTTTTGCTTAAAACAAAAATAGTCCTTCTCCTAGGTAAGGATGTCGACTGGGTACAGTTCGGCCCATAAATTTTGATTTTATAAACACAGTTTCAAATAAATCTAAATGCAATAAATATATATATATATACACTTCTATATATATATATATTCAAGATCTACAACAGAAGAGAAAACTGATTGAATACACAAAAGTATATATATAATGTATATATATATAAGAATATATACTCAAAACTTATTGTTTCAAAGGGAATATTATTTCTTTTCCTCTATGTCAAACATAGCCATATTGGACAATTTCATAATTCATTGATAGATTTTACTTTTAACAATCAAATTGTAAAAACACAAAACATTTTTAGAAACAAGTTTAATTTCCTCCATAAGATTTGCTATTCAACAAATTCTAAATCCTAAAGTTTTCTTTTTCCTTCACAGAATATCATATCTAATTTTTTTTTATTTTTTATTTTTTTTTAATCAAGAAACTAAAGAAGATGCAAATGGAACCTGGAGTCCTGCGTTGTTGAAAATTTGATGAAGCTTAGCTTGATCCAGATAGCCTTTCGAAGAGCTCTCGTTCCTGCCTTCAAAACTTCTTCTCCAGATTCTCTTGACCACTCTTCAAATCTAAATATTACTTCAAAAGAATATCTCATACAGAACAAGGAAAACTAAAACAATTTCCTACAGAAGGAGAACAAGGAAAAATCCCATTTCCAAAACTCAATATTTCATGCAACTTCTGTCAATTTCCCCTCCATGAAAAATCTCTCAAATTTGCAATTAAATAAAAAATATAACTCTTCTTTTTTTGAAAGTTCTAAAAATCCACATTAAAAGAAATTTTCTAATTTTAATTCCAACTTTTCAGCCAAACTCAATACTCATTCGTCCTTTTTATCTTTTGTTTTCTTTTATTGATTTTTTTCTATTTAACAATACTTTTGCTTTAATTTTGATTTTGCAAGCTTTACTTGCAATTCACAAAATTTAATTTATTTATTTCATAATTATCCTCAACAAGCTTATTTAATTAAATTAACAAAATACTAATTTTAAATAATTTAATTAACTCTTAAATAAAACACATGACTTTTAAAATAAAACTTTTTATATTTTAATACAAATTATCCAACACTTATAATAAACATTTATTTACATCATTAAATTATATAAACAACATCATACAAAACATCAACGTAAAATAAATACCAAAATACACTCACACAAATTACTATAATAAATTGTGAAAATGACAGAAACAAAGACGCACAATACCACTCAATCGGGACGGTTTGACAAACATGGGACGGGGTGACTTCCTTGTCATCTCTGTTTCAACATTATGTCATTGGGTAAATTTGATGCTCGCCATGTTCTGCTGAAGCAGGTGGAATCGAGACTTTGTACCTGCAATCCCTGCATACAAACAAGGTCGTGTACATGTGCATATATATATAATCAAAGCATTACATTGTGAGAAGGAATTGCAGCGTAGCAGAGCACTCGTAAACGAGTGGCGCTACACTGTCCTCTCACCAAAACTATACTAACAATTATAATATCAATGATGAAATAACATTTCTAACTAACCAATCACATCATAAAATAAATTACTAAATCACTGCATCATAATATATTACTGAAATCAACTAACATCACCAAACCATAATGTCATGTCAAAGAACCATGTCCACTAATGAAATAGCATCATCACCAAATAGTCTAACTATCCAAACCACCAAACCAAACAATAAATAGTACTATCACAACATCAAAGTATCAAACCAAAACATAGAAAAATAATAAGTCCAAACAGTAACAGGAGGGGTATTACATTTCGCATCCATTTGCTTAATTTCAAAATCATAAGCAGTAGCAATAGATAAAAAGAATCTAATAGAAGTTAATTTAGCAACAGGAGAGAATATTTCATTAAAATCAACTCCCTCTCTCTGGGAGTAGCCCTTGGCTACTAATCTAGCCTTGTACCTTTCGAGATTACCATCTTCACCAATCTTCTTTTTAAAAATCCATTTACAACCAATGGCCTTTCTATCTTTGGGAAAACTCTCAAGATCCCATGTGTCACAAGTATCCAAGGATTCCATTTCCTCATGCATAGCTTGTGACCAAAACTTTTTCTCATCCGAGGACAAAGCTTCCCTATAAGAACTGGGTTCATCATTAGTACTCATTAAAGCAAAAATACAACGTAAATTAGGTGGGTTATACCTATCAACGATATTTTGTTGTCTTGTGGATCTCCTCAAAGGAGTTTCTTCTTGTTCCTCAATATGCTCATCTTGAGCCTCTATTTCAGAAGAACTCTCTAAACTCTCTTCTTCCAATTCATCCACTTGTTCTTCAACATGTGCATCTTGTTGCTTCTCAGTATTTGTCTCAAAATGCATTATTCGAGAAGTATCCTTCTCCTTTGGTTGTTCTTCTCCTGAATAAGCTCTAAATTCCCTGAAAATAGCATCTCTAGATAAAGAAACTTTTCTTGTTAGTGGATTCCAAAGATTGTAACCTTTTACATTTTCACCATAACTTATGAATATGCATTTATGTGCTTTAGGATCCAATTTAGATCACTTTTCTTCAGGCACGTGAACAAAAGCCTCACAACCAAAGATCCTTAAATGTGCAACACTAGGTTTCTTACCTAACCACATCTCATAAGGAGTTTTATCTTCAATAGATGAACTAGGGGATCTATTGATTAAATAACAAGAAGTACATACCGCTTCAGCCCATAAGGACCATTCAAGCTTAGCACTACTTAACATACTCCTACCTCTTTCCATTAAGGTTTGGTTCATCCTTTCTGCTGCTCCATTTTTTTGAGGTGTATATGGAGTAGTTTTCTGTCTCGCTATTCCTGCATGCTTACAATAATCATCAAATTCCTTAGAACAGTACTCACCACCATTATCTAATCTCAACACTTTTATCTTATGATTTGATTGTTTCTCAACCAAAGCCTTAAATTCCTTAAACTTATTAAACACATCAGATTTGTTATGCATAAAATATATCCAAGTGTATCTTGAGACATCATCAATAAATGTGACATAGTATCTAGATTTTCCAATAGAGTCAAGATCCATAGGACCCATTACATCTGAGTGAATAATCTCTAATAATCTTTTAGCTCTATTTGTACCACTAGGAAATTTAGATCTAGATTGCTTTCCAAACACAGTACTCACAAAAGTCATTTTTGCCAATGTTATAATTAGGAATACTGTCAACCAAATTTTTATTAAGAATGGTCCTAAGACCTTTCTCACCTATATGGCCCAATCTATGGTGCCATAGCATACATGTATTTTCAGCTTCAGTTACATTTGATAAAACATTTACATTGGAGGTATTCAGCTTAAACAAAGTCCCAATCTGAGATCCTTTAGTAAGCACCATATTCCCTTTCACCAATCTGCAACCACCTTTGTCAAATGTCACATGCATTCCAGAATCATTAAACTTAGAGACAGAAAGTAGATTCCTTGCAAGTCCTAGAATATGTAAAACATCATCAAGAGTCTTAATATTACCATCACTGAAACACAATTTTACCTCTCCTTTTCCAACAACCTTTGTTGTGATGTTGTCTCCAAAGAAGACATCTCCTCCATCATATGCAGTATACTTAGAGAACCACTCCTTTCTAGGAGTCATATGATAGGAGCAACTTGAATCAATAAGCTAAGAGTTATCAACAACAGTATTAGAAGAAATGACTAATGCATCATTATTGTCATCGGATTTTTCTGTAGAAGCATCAGTACTCTTCTTCTTGCTCTTACAATCCTTTTTGATATGTCTAGGTTTTCCACAATTCCAGCACTTTACCTTACTCTTACCAGGATTTTTTAACCGTCCTTTAGACTTACCCTGTTCTTTCTTGTTTGCTTTAGATTCCTTCTCTTTAGGCCTACCTCTTAGAAACAAGGCATCTTGGGAGCCAGTTTTAGATTTCCTCCTCATCTCCTTTGATAGGAGAGTAGGAATGATGTTGTCCATCTTTGGATCTGCACCATTACCACTAATTGCAACTATTAGATTTTCCTAAGAATCTGGTAAAGAGCAAAGCAATAAAATGCACTTATCCTCATCCTCAAGCTTTACATCTATAGATGTTAACTGACTGAGAATTAAATTGAAAGCATTTAAATGTTGTGCTTCTGAATCACCATCTTTCATTTTCAATGAATATAATTTCCTTTTCAGATACAACTTATTTGTTAGACTCTTTGTTTGATAAATGTCTCCTATTCTTTTCCACAATTTATATGCATTGGTTTCCACTGAAACATTTAAAAGAACATCGGTAAGACACAATCTAATTGTTCATCTTGCCTTTTTATCTAACTTAGCCCAATCTTCATTTGACATAGTTGTAGGTGTCTTTGTCTCATTATTAACCACTAACCATTGATCTCTTTCTTCAAGAAGATCTTCCATTTTTAATTTCCACATTTCATAGTTAGAACCATTGAACCTTTCAATATCTAACCTTGAATTCATTATGACAAAACTTAATTCCAAAATCAGAAAATTAGTAAAATAATAAGAGCTCCCACTAAGCCAATAAATCCTTCAAACTTTAAGAGAAAGGTGTCACAATACTCTACCCAACCTCAGCTTTGATACCAAATGTTGAAAAATGAGGTGTTTTCTTAGCTTAATACTTTGTAAAACTTTAATATTGCTGATCTAAGTAATCTTTTTCTTTGTTACATATATTCTTTGTGGGTGATTATCTTGATTAATCCATTTTACTATTGTAGAATGTAGACAGAAGTTGATAGAAGAACTAGACAAGATATTAGAAAGATTAGACAAGATATAATGTGGAGAAACCCTTTCAGGAAAAAACTCCACCAAGAATTATTCTATTATTCAATCTATGAATTACAATAGCTCCAATTCTTGCTTGAGAATGCTTCTTTTGTCTTTACCAATCTTCTTCACACCTGCAATAACAATTATAAAAACTCTCTTCAACTTGAATAAGATATAGAGACAATATGCAACCTTGTAATCTCCAAATGGTGATAATTACAATGCACAAGCTCAAGCCCTTGAAAAGGTACGCCATATTGCTTCAAGTTTAGTTATTCTGTGAAGACTAAAGATTACAACATGTGCTTCATGCATTTGGGAGTCCCAAACTAAAGCTACAACTTATCCTTCACTTTGGTGATAATTCCAAAGCTCTTCCTCAAAGTTGGTACCCATAAGTAATCCTACTTAACTGAGCCTTCAGAAATATCTTATCATGCAAGAGAGGTAAATCCAATAAAGCATCTTGGGCGCCCAAGTTGGCTCCAAGTGATTTCTAGTTAACTGAAACATTTACTCAACACCATTCATGCAAGAATGGTCATCCCCTGTTAACTGGAGGTAGTCCATGTTATCTGTCATACAACTCAATGTTATTAGCCATGCATTCCAAGTTAATTAAAGTTAACTAACATACAACTAAAACTAATTGAAGACAACTAAACCATAACTGAACCAAACTAAACTAAACTGATTCTAAATTAAACTGAACTGAACTGAATTGATCTTAACTAAACTAAACTAAACTAAACTAAACTTCAAGCATGCAAACATCAAACCCTAACTCCTAGGATCTTTACATGTATTCAGAAGTGTTAATTATTACTCTATATAGTTAACTAAACACAAGGTGAGTGTCACCTTACCATGTGGGTGCCCCATGTGTCCCTATTATTTAGGAACTCACTATGGATGCCCTCACATGCTCCTTACATTTAGAATTAATTACAAATTTCAATAATCATGATTATTTCATCAAATATTAATCTCATCTTATTCTTAGTGTTGTTCAACACATTCCAAGAATCTAAGAGATACATGAAATAATTAATGTTTAGGATTTGCAATTAAATGGCATCCTATTTCTAACAGGGTCACTGCTAGAACAAAAAATAAGATAGAGAAGAATGTTACACAGATAAATCCATCTCAATGCAACAAAGAAATCCACCACAATATCATCAATACCTTCGCATCTTGACTAAATAATTGTAGACACCTTTTGCTCACTACATCCAACAATCTAACACATGAAAGCTCACATTACACTTCTCAAATTCGCACACTAATACTCTACAATTCACATCATTTGCATCGTACTTGTCTACCTTCGCATACCTCAACAACTCAACTCATATTTATGTCATCTTCAACCTTGAAAACATTCTCCAAGGTTGTCTATGCACTTCAACCCTAAAAATTCAAATTAAGTCGGCAACAAAAAATTATCATGGTGGAAAGAAATGAAGGTGGACCACAACACATGTTAGCTAGGACCTAAATCCACTCATACATGTCATGCCACTCTTCCACAAATTTTGTAAGTAGTGTGAACACCTAGGTTGGTCGTTACCCATGTAAACACCATTAAAATTTTAAGTGCATGCTTCCTTTGATCAATATCAACTTCACAGACAATAAATGTCATCTAAACACCATCTAGAATATTCCTCAAATACCCTAAAATCAAACAAGCTCCTTCACAACAACTTTCACCTAAAGAATGTACACACCCAATACACTTAGATAACTTTGTCATACACTATAACTTAAGAAACTGACTTTCGAAGAACCAAACCCCAAACAACTTTGACTGAAGAAAGATACCAACAATATCAACATTTCTTCAAATCCAGAAGACCTAAAACCAAACTGGGAAGAAACACGAAGCAAAAACATTTCTCCCAAACACCTCTGTAATACACAGTTCACACACTAGTGAACACAACTTCTTATGCACATCAATCCAACACACCAAATTTTGGATATAAAACCTCTAAACACTTTTGATCAACATATCTAAATCACATAGGCAGATCTTCAACCTAGAAGAACTGTGGAGCAAAACCATAACACTACTCTGCAACCCAAAACAACACTGCAACTCTCTATTTCCTATTTTTATCAAAAAAATTCAAAAGCACTCCGAAACCAAGCACCAGAAACACATCTTCATCATTTTCATCACTTCCTTAACCATATATCTATAAACAAAATCTTATCAAACCAACATTAGAGGTTGACACTAGTAGCTTACTAATGACAACATAATGAAACTAATCAAAGCATCATTAGTGCAAACACCATAAACAATACCAACTACACATACTCTTGCAACAATATTCTTCTCTTACAGTTGACACAAATGACAACACAAACTTTTTGATATCAATGACAACACCAACTGCTCATACTTGCAACAATCTCCCCCTTTTTCATTGATTGCAACACATGATGTGAAAAACCATCAACAACAAACACAACAACTCTACTCCATACCTATTTCCTTTTCTCTTTTCACATTACTCACTCTCCCCATTTTTCTTTTTCACACTATTCTCTCCTTGTTTCTCAACTAAACATTTTTCACTTGATTCTCTCTCCCCCTTTGACATCAATGGAAAAGTAAAAAATATTTTCATCACTTATGTTTCTCCTTTGAAATCAATCAACCTTCTTACAACTGCTCTACAACTAACTTACCTTTACCGCTTAGTGTACTCCCCCTTAGGAGCACACACCATATTACACTAATCAACAACCATTGCATAATGGCAACACTCACTCCCCCTAACTACAACAACCAACAATGCCACTACCTAATCCCCCTGAGAGGTAGCCACCAACATTAGTCCAAACCAAAGAATGAATCTTGAAATCCATTGGACTGATGCATCTCCTTATGCATATAGTTCAAAAAAGGAGGGGCAATGAGCCCCAATTTCTCCCAAAGATACTCAAAAGTATCCTTAGGAAGAGCCTTAGTGAATATATCAACAACCTGATCCTTTCTAGGAACATATTCAAGCTTCACTTCATTCTCTACAACCTTCTCTTTCAAAAAGTGATACCGACTTAAGATATATTTTTTCCTTGAATGCATTACTGGATTCTTTGAAATATTGGTAGCATGTGTATTGTCACAGAAGATAGAAATTGGTTCATCATATACCACCTTGATATCCTTCAATGTTTTCCTCATCCACAACACTTGTGTGTAGCAAGATGTTTATGCAATGTACTCTACCCTTGTAGTAGATAAAGACACTTAATCTTGTTTCTTGCTTAGTAATGACACCAATCTTCATCCAAGAAAGAATGCACCACCACTTGTACTTTTCTTGTCATCCACACAACAAGCCCAATTTGCATCTGTATAAGCACTTAGAGTAAAATCAGTATCCTTTGGATAACACAAGCCATAATCTAAAGTTCCCTTCAAGTATATAAATATATTCTTCATTGCTACAACATGTGACTCTCTAGGATCTTCTTGAAATCTATCCATAAGAAAAATTGCATGCATGATATCTGATCTAGTAGTAGTTAGATATAGTAGTCCTCCAATCATTGGTTTATACTTCCTCTAATCATCCTTGGGGGATTCATAATTCTTACTCAACTTGCAACCAATAACCATAGGAGTGCATATTGGTTTAGAATCTTCCATTCCAAACTTCTTCAACATTACTTTGGCATAATTTGATTGTGAAATAAAAATACATTTATCTACATGATTTATTTGTAATCCAAGGAAGAAATTCATCTCCCCAAACATAGGCAATTCAAACTCTTTCTGCATTTCTTCTACAAAATTCTTACATGTAGCTTCATTACCTCCAAAGATTATGTCATCGACAAATACAACCACACTCAAGATTTTATCTTTTTCAACCTTAAAGTAAATATTGCTATCTATGGTACCTTTATTCAATCCTTGTTGTATTAAGGACCTATCCAACCTTGCATGACAAGCTATAGGAGCTTGCTCAGTTCATACAATGCCTTCTTCAATCTTCAAACCATATCCGGTTTGTTTGATATCTGAAATCCTTCTAGGTGTTCTATGTATACCTCTTCTTCCAATTCTCCATTCAAGAAAGCAAACTTCACATCCATTTGATAAAATTTGAAATCCTTATGTGCTGCAAAATCCAAAAACATCCTAATAGCTTCCACTCTTGCCACCGGAGCAAATGTCTCCTCAAAATCTATTCCTTCAACTTGTGAGTAGCCTTTACACACAAGCCTTTCCTTGTTCCCTACCACTTCTCCATTCTCATTTAGTTTGTTTTTTAATACCCAGTTAGTTCCAATCATATTTTTGTTTTCTAGTCTTGGGACAAGTTCCCAAGTCTGATTCTTCTCAATCTGCAACAGTTCTTCTTCCATAGCCTTGATCCAATATTCATCTTTGCATGCCTCAATTACTGTTTTGGGTTCAACTTCATAAATTAAACATAGATTTACTTGTTCTTCAACAGCTTTCCTTATTGTCAGTATACCTCTATTCTTATCTCCAATGATCTGATCTTTAGAATGATTCTTCTACACATACTTAGGAATTTTAGGAGTCTTTTCTGAAGCTTCTTCCTCTTCAATCTGCACTATTTTTTCTTTATATTTTCCTTCTTCTCTACAAGAAGACTCATCTAATTCATATCCATCTATTACCACTGAATTCTTCTATAAATCTTCATCAACATTGACACTTGCACTCTCAACAATATTTACAATATCTTGTTGTAGCATTGGTAAGATTTTCTTCTAGTAGAGTATCCAAGGAAGATACCTTCATCAGACTTTGCATCAAACTTTCCTAAGTTATCTTCATCTCTTCGGATATAACATTTTCTTCCAAGCACTATGAAGTACTTAACAATAGGAATCATTCCATCCCATAGCTCATAGGGAGTCTTTATGTTGTTTTGTCTTGCTTGAACTCTGTTAAGTATATAAATAGTAGTATGAATTGCTTCTCTCTAGTAGAATTTCGGTATATTTTCCTTTTCATCATTGTCCTTCGAGCTTCTTGAACAGTCTTATTCTTTCTTTCGATTACTCCATTCTGTTGAGGAGTCCTAGGGGTAGACAAGTGCCTCTTTATGCCATGATTCTTGCAAAATATATTAAACTCATTAGAGGTGAAATCTCCACCTCTATCAAACCTCAAACATTTGATTTTAATATCCATTTCATTCTCAACCATAACTTTAAATTCTTTAAACTTATCTAGAGCTTCATATTTTTCTTTGAGAAAACTAACCCGTGTCATTCTATAATAATCATCATTCAATAGCATGAACTAATTGTCACCTTGAAGAATTCTTACTCTTGTAAGGCCACAAATATATGTAATCTAGTAGTAGATTGTTCTTTGACTTTGAAACTTCTTCTTGCTTTCTTTCCAATTTGACACTCTTTACAGATAACATTGATAGGCTTTGTAATCTTTGGTAGATCTCTCACAACTTGAACTGAATTGATTCTTACTAGGTTATCAAAATTTATGAGATACATCCTTCTATACCATAACTAGCTTTCATTGATCTGATTCATGAAACAATAACCATCAGCACCTTTGAGCTCAAAGGCATTTCCATCTATCCTTCTTCCAGTAGCAACCACAGTTCCAGATCCTTTTTTGATCTCACATCCATCATCCTAAAACATAAGATTGTATCCTTTACTACACACTTGTCCAACACTGAAGCGATTATGCCTTGAACCCTTAACTTTGTAAACATCATCATTATTATGCTTGTCATCAAAACTGATAGAACCTTTTCCACATATCTTAGTAGATGTATCATCACAAAATATAACACATCCTCCATATATTTTTCAAGTTCTAACAAACTTACTCTTGTCATCGGTCATATGATTAGACCATCCACTGTCAATGATCTAGTAGTTCTTCTCCTTTCTAGCATGAAAAGCAGATACCAAAGTACCCTCAGTCTTATCATTTTTCTTTGGAGGGATTTCCTTCACATGTCTCTTAGAGTTAGTAGAAACATATTCATCTTTTAAAGACATGAACAAGTATTCACCATCATCATCATCATCTCCATAATCAGATTCATCATTAGAAATACTTGCATCTTCTCTAACATAATGTTTTTTCTTAATCATCTTTCCTTTGTTCTCCTTCTTTTTGTTATTCAAAGCTCTATTTGGACGTCTTAAAGCATAGTGACTTATCTTTCCACAACTAAAACATTTGAAAGGAAAATTACCATTGTACTTACCAGTACCCTTCTTCATTCTCCTTACAAAGTTAGCTTTTATATCGTCAAGATCCTCCTGATTTGATTCCTTGATCTCCTCTAATTTTCCAAGCTTAAAAGTAGTCTCAACTTTTGCACCATTATTTGCTCCAAATTCTCTCATCTCAAAAGTTGTTAAAGAACCATACAACTAATATCTAGTATATTGATTCAAGTTTGAAAATTCCTCAATAGCAAAAACTTTATAACTATAAGATTTACGAAGAGTTCTGAGAATTTTCTTTACCACTTATGGTTCTTTGAGTTCACCACCAAGACCTCTAATGGAGTTGAAAACTTCATCTACCCTTTGCATATAGCTTGTAACATTTTCATCTTCATACATCCACAAGTTCTCAAAAATGATCTTCATATTTTTTATCTTAGCTTCTTTGACCTTATCATCTCCTTCATAAATGTTTTCTAACTTTACCCAAACATCTCTAGCAATTTTCAGACTCATCACTTTCACTAATTCAGAATTAGTAAGACTATTTAAGATAGCATACCTTGATTTACCATTGCTTTCATAGGCTTTGATCTCATCAATAGTACTTAGACCATTTACAGGTTTGGTGTATCCATTCTTAATAGACTTCCAAACATCAAATCCAAGATAAACTAAAAAACCTTCCATCCTTGTCTTCCAAAATGCATAATTTGTTTGATCAAACATAGGGATCTCTTTCTTGTGCTTCATCCCAGATCTACCTCAAGAGGTTAAGCTTCCTACCAAGGAACCTTTTTCTAATACCAATTGTTGAATGCACAAGACAACTGAGAGGGAGGGTGAATCAATTGTACCTTAAAGCTTCAAAAACCCTCAAAAACATTCAACTCCACATTCATTCAATTAACCCTTAATCTATTATAATGATTTAGAATGAAAAGAAAATAACATAAAATTAATCAAATCAACATCATGCACAAGAGAATACCAGATTTACATGGAAAACCCAATATGGAAAAAACCACGATGAGGTTTAGCTCACAATATAAAGTAATATCAACACTGAATACAAAGGGCTCACTGCCCAAAGAAAGAAAGGCTCACTGCCAAAATAGAAAAGAAGATAGAGAAGAATGTTAAATAAAGAAATCCATCTCAATGCAACAGAGAAATCCACCACAATATCACCAACACCTTTGCAGATTGACTGAAGAATTGTAGACACCTTCTCATTGCATCCAACAATCTAACACATGAAATCTCACAATACACTTCTCAAATTTGCACACTAATACTCTACAATTTGTATCATTCACATCATACTTGTCTACCTTTGCATCCCTCAACAACTCAACTCATATTTATATCATCTTCAACCTTGAAAGAATTCTCCAAGTTCAGTTATGCACTTCAACCATGCAAATTCAAATTAGGTCATCACCAAAACATTCTCTCAGTGGAAAGGAATGAAGGAAAACCGCAACACATCTTAGCTAGGACCTAAATCCACTCATACATGTCATGCCATGCTTCCACAAATTTTGCAAGTAGTATAAACTCCCAGGTCAATCATTACCCGTGTAAACACCATTAAAATTTCTAGTACATACTTCCTTTGATCAATAACTTCACATACAACAAATGTCACCTGAACACCATCTAGAATATTCCTCAAATACCCTGAAATCCAACAAACTCCTTCACAACAACTTTCACCTGAAGAATGTACACATCTAGTACACTCAGATAGCTTTGCCATACACTGTAACTTAAGAAACTAACTTATGAATCACCAAACCTTGAACAACTTTGATTGAAGAAAGTTATCAACACTATTAGCACACCTTCAAATCCGCAAGACCTAAAACCAAACTGTGAAACACAGAGCAAAAACATTTCTCCCAAACATCTCTGCAATACATAATTCACACATTGGTAAACACAACTTCTTTTGCACAACGATCCAGCACACCAAATTTTGGATATAACACCTCTGAACACTTTTGATCAACATATCTGAAACGCATAAGCAAATCTTCAACCTAGAAGAACTGTGGAGCAAAATCAAAACACTACTCTGCAACTTAGAACAATACTGCAACTCACTATTTCCTCTAGTTTTTATCAAATTTTCTCAAAAACACTTGGAAACCAAGAACCAGAAATGCATCCTCATCATTTTCATCACTTCCTCAATCATATATCTATAGATAGAAGCTTATCAAAGCACCACTAGAGGTTGAAACCAGTAGCTTTCTAATGACAACATAATGCGACTAATTAAAGCATCATTAATGCAAAACATCATAGACAATACCAACAATTACACATACTCTTGCAACAATATTATTCTCATATAATTGACACAAATGACAACACAAACTTGTTGACATCAATGACAACACCAACTTCTCATACTTGCAACATTCTTTGTGGCACCTAGATTTGATTTATATCATGGAAAAGGATATATTTATGTTCATTTTCAATATTTTGATCTCTAGCAGCTAGGGTAGCCACAATAAGGGCTAGTGATTTTGTAGGTGGGTTTGAAGCCTAGCAAGGTTTTCTAAAAACTATGGTTGTAGCAACAAAATAAGGGTTTCAAAGGAACCAATTAGGGCACATAATAAACCAATAAGGGATTTTCTAGGGTTTGAAGTAGTAGCTACGAGTGTGAACTAGGGTTTGAGTAAGAGCTAAGGTTTACAAGACATAGCCTATTTTTTGAAATAGGAATGAATTCAAAAGTCAAGTTTAAAGGAAATAGTGAAGAAGCATCCTCACAACAAAGGAAATGGACTTGATTAAAATAAAGTGTTTTAGTTGTCATGTGTTTGTTCATTATGTATCATAGTGTCCAAACAAGAAGAACCAAATAAAGCATCATAAGGAAGTAATCTTTGTAGAAACTCAAATGAACAAAGTTGTTGCCAAGTTTGAGAGTGAATTCTCAATGGTTTCTTATTTTTCAAGTAATGTTTGGTATGTGGATGACATTAGCCCAAAAATATTTCGCTAATTTTAGAGAACAAAATTTTGGAGTTTGGGTTGAGCTTAGTGATGATTCCAAGTATCCAATAGAAGAAACTGGTACCATTCCCTTTTAAATGCAGTCAATATTTTTTGTATATTTGGATGATGTTTTGTTTGTTCTTGGTCTCAAGAATATTTTTCGTTCATTCTTTCGTGATGGAGGATAAGGGTTAAGTAGTTGAATTCATGGATCAAAAAATTATTGTCAAATAGAAAGGATCTAGCATAAATATTGCACAAGTGATAGGGGTTAGAGAAAGCAATCTTTACATGTTATCGGATGACCCAATTTTAGAAACAATGATGAGTAACATCATGGGTTTAGAGCCTTCCAAATTTCATGAAGCTATTGAATAGAAAGTTTGGCAAGATGCCATGGTGGAGGAGTACACGGCCTCTATCATGAAAAATGATGTATGGGACATTATGTCAAGATTGGAAGGGAGTTCAATTGTGAATTCCAAGTGGCTCTATTATATCAAGCATCTTGTAGATGGTAGCATTGAAAAGTATAAAATGAGGTTTGTAGCAAGAGCGTTCTCCTAGAAGAAGGGAGTAGACTATGCAAATAAATTTTTTTCCAGCTGTTAGATACAATTCCATTAGAATAATTATGTTTTTAATTTCATCTATGGGTTGGAAAATACATCACTTGGATGTTAAAGCAACTTTTCTTAATGGTCTTATTGAAAAAGAAGTGTACAACTATCGAGAAGCCCCTTGGATTTGAGATAAGTGGGAAGGAAACCCATGTTTGTAGATTTAATAAAACATTGTATGGACTCAAACTGGCACTCAAGACATGGTATTCAAGGATAGATGAATATTTGCTAAGTATGGGCTTCAACAAAAGTGAAGTAATTAATCTTTGTTACATAGTTGTCGGGATTGATCTACCTATTTTAATATTTTACGTAGATGATTTGTTCATTACAAGTATAGATAAGTTCATTGTAGGGTGCAAGGAAAATTTATCTATTGAGTTTGATAAGGACATCAACATGATGCATTTCTTTTTGGGTTCAGAAGTTCAATAAAGACTAGAAGATATTTTCCTTGGGAAAGGTAAGTATATAGTTGAGATCTTGAAGCCATTTTGGATGGAAGATTGTAAACCTATGGCCACATCTATGATCACTAATCTGAAGTGTGTAACATCTTTAAAATTGAAAGTTATTGATCTCATGTTGTCTAGGAAACTAATACATTCCTTTATGTATTTGGTCAAAACTAGACCAAATTTATGTTTTGGAATGAACACCTTGAGTTAGTCCATGGTGGAGCCCAGGAAAGAGCATTGGGTAGCAACAAAAAATGTACTCAGATATTTGAAGGCCATAATGGAGTATGGTTTGAGACATCTTGAAGATAGTAAAGTTAATATTTAGGAGCATATAGACTTTGATTGGGCAAGTAGTGCAAAAGATAGGAAGAGCACCTCAAGGTGTTGATTTCGCTCGGGTTCAGGAATGGTATCCTAGTTAAGAAATAAGTAGACTTTAGTGGCATTAAGCATAGCAGAGATAGATTATATGGCAACTAGTACCACTAGTGGTGAGGCCATTTGTCTTTACAAGGTTGTTTAATCAAGAGTTGGATCCCACTATGATTTATTGTGCTAACCAAAGTTGTGTTAAAATCTTAGAGAATCTAGTGTTTCATGATAGGTTCAAGTACATGGTGATCATATATCACTTCGTCAAAGACAAGGTTTAGATGGGAGTAGTTAAACTCTTTCCATAAATCTGTAGCTGGTTTATATTCTTACCAAGATGTTGGGAGAAGGTAATTTTGAGTTCTTTAGAGACAAACTTGGATTGATGTAGAATTATTGTCTTAGTAAGAGGGAGTGTTGAGTTCTTAGCTTGGATAGGAACTTCCACACAATTTTAGTGTGAATATGCGGAATAAAGTTTAAGTGATTCAAGTTAGTCTATTTCATATTTTACTTTAGTGATTAAAGTGAGCTTTTTTTAGCTAAAGAAGTCTAATAAAGTGTAGATAATCACTGATGGTTTAGACTTATCTTCCATCTCATCGTTATAAGTGATAAGGATGCTTTTATAATTAAAGCTATTTTTTGGAAGATCATATTTTTAGCTGAATTAGTATGAAGATAATATTAAAATAAAAGATTGGAGTATTTTATTCATATTGTCTTTCAAAGGATTGAAAGTAAAAATTTTAAAGGACTAGAAAATTGAATGAAAAATACAAGTTGGTTTTCGTGCAACTATGAGTTATATCAGTTATGGAGATTTCCTTGTACATTCTTTTGAATGTATAAAAATAAGTTATGAGGTGTAATTATCTATGTATGCATCCATTTTTGTTTCCACAAATTTCAATTATTTGTGTGATTAATTCAATGTTTTCCAAGAATTGAGTTATTCTTCATCATGGTTGGAATTTTTAATATGAACCAACCCTCTATCAAATTTGAGTAACATGACTCAAGGAATTATGCAATAGGTATGTATTTATTATTCATACCTGCAAGCATTTTTTGCAAGTAATTATTCATTAGCAAATCCTCCAAAATATTTCAAATGTGTTGAAAAGAGGAAAACCTATATGTTAGTCCTTGATGAAGGAAAAAAAATGAAATATTTACCAATGCATTAACTGTTAAAAATATTATGAACTCACTGTCAATGTGTATAAGATAAACACTTTGATAGTCTCTATCATCATTTAAAAATTCAACAAGTAATTCACCAACTAGGGCCAAATAAGTAATTTGTTGAAATTGACTAGGTGGGTGCTTATCAGGTAACTACTTGACAACTCACAAGTTCCAATCAGCCTAAGAGAAAAACTTGCAAGTTCTAACGAGTCCTCAAGAAAAAAAATTGTCACAAAACAATAAAAAAACATTCATTTTGTCATTTTCTCTAGTACACTTTAGTGCAACTCTTTAACAACATTGCATTGGTGATTAGTTAAAAGTAAAAAATTTATGAAAATTTACATATGCACCATGGAGGTCCCTCTTGCCTCAAAAGCCATAATTTGGGCTCCAAAGTGGGGGATTTATCCCTCTACCCCTTAGGGATTGTTTCCCTCAAATCCCTACTCTAATTTTAAAACTAAAAATAAAAATAAATAGTTTGGGTAGCTTCAAAATGAAAAGAAGCATTTTTTCCCTTTATATATCTTGAATAAACAAAACCAACTTTTTCCTCTATTTTTATTAATATTTAACATTTTTTAATTTCTCAAAATTTCCCAAGTGAATTCCATTTAAATTTTTGGTTTGTTCAATCAATCTTAAGTGGAAAACTTGCAAGTTCCAATGAGTCCTTGGGGGTAAAAAGAAGTTTGACAACGAACAATCATTTTTGTGATTTTCTCCATTACACGTTTGTGTCTTCTACTCTTTGACAACATTGCATCAATATTTATTGATGGTCGATTAAAAGTGTTGAAGTTATGAAAATTTGCATACACCATAAAGGTCCATCTTGCCTCAAAGGCCTTAATTTGGACTCAAATTCAGACTCCATTCCTTAACCCCATTAAGTGATACCATCCTCAAACCCCCACTTTGGTTATAAGAAGAAAAACATCAAATTTATTTTGGGTTGCTCCAAGTCAAAACGCAACACATTTTTTCCTGTAGAGATGATCAACAATTCCAACTAAATCAAAACTCCACCTTGTATTTCTTATTTCTTATAAAAATGGGGTACCCACTTAAACCATCATGTCATCTCTGGTCAATAAGAGAAAGAGACCTGTAATGGAGTATTTTACCTTTGGGGATCCACGTGGAGTGCCACGTGGACCAAAAAACTATAAAAATTTCCCATCAAATTAGCAATTCCATGTGGACCCAAAAAAAAACATTTTCGCTTATGTGGATGCAATTTTCCACATGTACACCGCTGATAAGTGAAGCAGTCAAATCAATTTCCTATTTGGATGGGTGACCGATCATGGTTCGGGACCACCCCCGGTGACTGTGTGGTAGGGGAGTGGTATGTGTTTTCCATGCCACATGGCAAGCAGGCAAAGCACCACCATAAACATCCACTTCCTCACATTTAACATGCACCATCTCTTCTTTCCCTCCCGTCCAGACACATTAGCTTTGCATCCCTTCCCACTTACTTATTTCATATGGCACAAAAAATTTATGCATTTGAGAAAATTAAATGTTGCACAACCCCACTTATCTCACTCAACACCATCCCACAAATGATGTATTTCTTCTCAAGTATTTGTTTGAATAGGGACCAAAACATAATTAGCTCTACTTTGTATTCTACAAGTCTTTGTGAAAGGAATGCTCAGCAATGATGGGTTCTTCCTTATTTCTCCTCTTCACATGGTCAATGTCTACTAAGGTAGTGTCATTTGGCTACAATGTTTACTTCCTCATTTATCATTTTTCACTGCTCCTCTTCACAATAGTGTTATCTGCTAAGGTGGGTTCTATGTTTGGCTAAAACATTTGCTTCCTCATTTATCTTTTTTTGTAGGTTTCATAGAATGGAATGATCATCAATTCGGTGTCGATCAACATGTCTCTTTCAAGTCTTCATGAAGCGGTTTTCGACCCAGGTGAGGTTTTTTTCCTCACTAAGGAAATGAACCATAAGTTGTTTGTTGTGGGTGCTTCTTTCATTTATGGTTTTTTTTTTTTTTGGTTTTTTGTTTACCTCTACTTTGTATTTGCTAACCTGAAGGTTTTGTTGTTTTGTGGGTGCTTCTTTCAATAATGGTTTTTTGATTTTTAATTTTCTTTGACATGTTGTGGTTTGAAGTTGAATGCATAAGGTGTTTTATTTCTTTAACTCTATAACGAAAAGACTCAAAGGTGTTGCTCGAAGGTGTTTAAGAACACAGTTGTATTTTGTGTTTATAAATACATTTAATATTCATGGGAATTTTAATCTTCTATTAGAACATCATTATGACATACCAATTAAGTTATAAATTTAATTTTATAGTTCTATGAATTCCATATGTAAATTACTTTTCAATAGTTATACTATTTGTTGATAATACTATCAATTTGGTTTAGGGTTATTGTCCTTAGCAATGTTTAACATGCTTCTTCACACCCCTAATAGTTTAAGGGTTTTCTTGCAATTATTAATGGGCTTATTATTAGGGTTCATATGATGTTCATTTGTTTCTTTGATTTTGCAATTTATCTTTTTTGTCAAATAAACTTAATAAAATATAATAGTTGTTTGTCTACAAATATTCATGGGCTTATTCTTAGGGTTTACATCATGTTCATTTGTTTATTTAATTATTATGGTTTATAAGTGTTGTGGGTTATTTAAGAGCTTTTCTTTTATAAGAATAGCAATTGTGTTTTATTAAGGGGCTATGTTGTTCGAATAGCTCAAAAAAAGATTCATTTCAATTTTAAATTGCTTTCAGTCTAAGCAAGTGTAGTCAAGTGGATTAGCATTTAAATTTATAGATTTACCTTGTATTCAAACTAGGGTCAACCCAACAATATATTGCCTGAATTTCTATTGAATGATATATAATAAACATGGGCTTAAAATTTTTAGATATCTTGGCATTCCCTTTAACATAAGTACCATCCTTTTAGAAATGTGATTTGAAAAGTTTCTTACAAAATTCAAAAGAAGATTTAATCATAAAGAAATAAATTTCTCTCTGCGGTTGGAAATTATAAGCGGCTAACAAAATTAATTTGGGTAGCCAAATGAACTTTCCTCCAAAAATTATACAAGCAACTCATGAATTTTACCAATAACTTCCTCTCAACCAAATTTCCCTAGACTTTAATTGTGGCTCCCTAAAAATCAAAAACTTTTCCTTAATCAATGACCTTATAATAATCATATGAGATAATAATACGATAATTTAATTTAATCTCTTCGAATTTATAAAAAAGATAAATAATAATATCCATGTCTACCAAAGATCAAAAGTTATCTATAAGACTCAAAGGTGTGTAAAACAAAAATAAAAAAATAGAAGCCAAACGTCAACAAATCCAAGAGAAAATTAAAATAAACACTAAGAATTAAAAGTATCTCACCACATTTGTCATGGTCTGAGAGCTATGGCTTTAGGCAAGGACATACCGGTTGCTCCAGCGGGTGCAGAATTGGGTGAAGGACATGGTCAAAATGCTTTTGATCTCAACATATGCAGGGAGGATGCTTCAGCGAACGTTGGTCCAATGGAGGTTGGTGAATAGCAAGGAGGCAATGACCTCAATCTTAATATTGGAAGGGTAGATACCTCTGCTAAACCATGAAAATATTGGAGGTTTGAGAAATTGTAATTAGCTAGATTAGCACGATTTCCTTGAAGCACTTGCAATCCAAATGTATTGGAATGTAATAAACCATGAAAATATTGAGCCGATTATTTGAGCTACATAAAGTGGTTATCTCATGCACAAATTGTTGTTCTTATGGTATGTACTATGAACAACATTTTGATTAGATTGAGTTATTTAAGGATTCAAAAAAGGACTTCATCTTAAGAGATATTAAGGATGTGAATGATAACTTAGCATATAATCAACTCGACCATAAAGGCCAAATGATATGAAGATGTATATGATCTAATGCAAAAATCAAAAAAACAACAAATGCTTAGGGTTTAAAAAATATCAACCAAAACCATAGAGGTGAAAATAAAGGTGGGTATGGTGAATGAAAATAAGATCACACAATGAAGCACAAAACCTTAAAAGAATACATAGAAAATGAAGTATAAGAAAAACAACATCAAAATCCTAAAGAGATCTTAAAAATAAGATTATGAGAAAAATTGAAAACCCTAAATAAAGGAAGCAATAAACCCTAGCTCATGCAAGAAAGTCAAGTTCACAAAAAACATAAGGAATAATTAACTAGTTACTTAAGTATCCTATAGAAATTATTAATTCATTTTAATAAACACATATAAACTAGGATAATGAGCTAGAAATGGAAATAATAAATGTTCAACTACTTGTACAAATTAAATGAATTAATATATGATAGTTAGATTCTTGAGATGGGAAAATAATTGACAGATGTTAAGAACCAACTCACTACAACACAAATTTTAGGACTTGATCAAACAATTATCTTAGATTATGCAAATTGATCATGTACTTTTATAGTTCATAATGGTACCTATAGATTTGGTCTTTATGCCTGGGGAAGTGAACTAATGTGCAAACCTATACTTGTTCCTACCAAAATGAATTAGCGAAAAAATAACTATTGAGATTAGTTCACTTTGATCTTTTGATGTCTAAATATGATAAGGACCTAGCAATTTTCATAAACATGTTTTGAGAATCTATTTAATTGCAAGGGTCATGTTCTCTGAATTGTATTATTAAGATGGTTGAATTAATGATGGTGAATCAAGACAAGGGACAACAAGCAATACAATCAATTAGAACTTTTTTGTTTTTATATCATGTTCAGACATATATTTCAAATAGTTCAAATAATTTGTCTATGAGTCCATTTTAGTTTAGTTGTTCATTCTTATGTGTAATGTTTTAAATTAGTAAGTCTTGGATGTTGAAGTGGTTGAGTAGAGGATAACAAGGTTCATTGAGTTGGTTATTCATGTTGTTGTAATATATATGTGTGTGTGTGTGTGTATGTATGTATGTATATGAAAAATCTAGTTAATGTTGAGTTAAATTCTTAAATTCTTAACTATTATATTTGTAGAGAAAATTGTAACCATTAATCTATGATAGTAATTCTTAGTTTTTGATTCACTTGATTCATTCCCTAATGAAGATTATGTCCCATGAAAAAGAGGCATAGTTATTTGAAGATTTAAATTTGTCAAAGTCGTATTAATTAAACTATAGTTTGTAGTGGACGTACAATAATTACAAATGTCTAAGGTCATGTATCATGAGATTAATTAAACCATTGTTCTAAAGATATATTGATACATAGATGCACATTCAAATATGTATTACCAATGACCTATGTCAATAGTCATAATCAGTCCTAGTAGATACCCACAAAACCACAATGTCAAAAAAGCAAAAACCAAAAAACTATTATTGAAAGAAATACTCACAAAACAATAGAACCTTCAAGTTAGTGAATAGAGGGCAAAGGATAACACTTGAGAGAGAAAAAATAGACATTATAAATATAGGCCATCAAATTTTCACATTCAATACATTGTTACAGATATGATGTCTTCTTCATATTTACATCTCCCTTCGCTTAACCTAACAACTATATACACTTATGCAATATATTGCATGCATGACCTTTAGAATGGAAAAAAATTGGGGAGAGGGGCACAAGTGGACAAGGCTAACTTCAAGGGTCCATGATGAGGTGGCTTATGGACCAAAAATTAAAGAAAAATAGATGCCACCTCAACAATTCCAAGGTGGACCCAAAGTAAATTATTTTTCTTATGTGGATGCAATATGGCATGTGTATACTAATTACAGGTTATTATGTAAGTGATGTTGTCAGTATTGTGCAAATGCCTATCTCTTCTATATCATGTAAATATTGTTTTGTAATTATCACTCTTCTATATGATGTAAATGTTGTTTTGTAAATGCCTATTTGTTGCATATATGTTGGTATGTGGTGTAAGCTATTAATGCTTATACATTATATACGATGTCAATGTTGTTATGTAAATTTCTATATGTTGTCTATATCTTGCTATCTATTCTAAACAGTTGATTCCTATCTCTTTTATATGATGTAAATGTCATTATGTAAATGTCTATTTGTTGTGTATACCCCACTATTTATTCAAAATTGTTAATGTTTGTTTGTTCTATATGATGTAAATGTTGTAGACACTGTAAATTGTAAGTGCATATATGGATTTTTAGTTATATTTCCAATACCTATCTATTTTCTATTGTTAATGCATATATGTTCTAAATTAACTAAATCTTGTAGGTAGTGTACTATAATTGCATATATGTTTTATTTCCCTCTCGATCACCCACATTAACTTTTCTTCCCTTCTTGTTTAATTGTTGTAGTATAGATCACTTACCTCAAGCATACTTGTTACCAATAGACTCGAAAGTGTGAGGCTCAACAACCAAACAATCAAAACTTATTAACCCAAACAAGCGGACAAAAAATTAAAACTTTGGCCCAAACAAGCATTCAACAAAATCAATCAACCTCTCAAATTAACGAAATTACATTGTATAGGCATTTACACAACAATGGCAATAAATTTTACAATACATAAGACAATAAACCTAACCTAATATGAGGTGGTAGTGTTTGGGAGATTTGGTTTCCCAAAGGAATTTTATGTTGAGCTATGTTGCATTGTACATTTCAAACTAATATGTGGATATGTGCAACATAGTTTAACACTATAAATGCTTTTGGAAAATCAAGTCCTAATGTGAACATCATGCTAGTAACAACTAATGCAACATCGATCACTATTCTATTATGTGAAACCTAAAAAAATGATAAACGAGAAATCATTCGATGTATCCAGATGGAAAACAAAGAAATGGTGATTATGTTAAGGAGCATTAGCGACCATCTCATTGGTCCATGCTTACCCTAGCAAACACAATCACTGTGAAGACAAGTAAAAATCATGTTCTCACCATTGCCAACAATTCCTTTTGTGGAAGCTTTGGTGAATACAAAGTAGAGGTGAACATGTTTTGGTACCTATTGAAATGAACACTTGAGAAGAAACGTCCCATTTGTGGGATGGTGAAGAGAGAGATAAGCGAGGTTATGCAACATTCAATGTTCAAATGCATCAAAATTTGGTACCATCTGAAATCAGAAAATGGGAAGGAATGTAGAGGTAATGTTGTTGGTCAAGAGGGTAAGAAGAGAGATGTGTACATCAAATGTGAGGAATTGGATGTTTATGGTAGCGCTTTTCCTACTCATCACATGGCATGGTGAACATGTACCACTCCTTTTCTACACAATGACCAAGGGTGGTCTTGACTCATGATCAGTCACCCATTAAAACAAGAAACTAATTTACCTACTTGACCTATCATTGATGTACATGTGGCAAATTGCATCCACATCCACATAAGCGAAATGAAATTAATTAATTTTTAGAAATTGGACATATGTCTATAAAAAACCATACCATTTCCATATGGTAAATGTAAGTGGGTCATCCCACAATAAAGGGTCCCAAACATTGGACATCTTGATTTTTACCTAAAATCACATATTTTTGAGAAAAATAATGGTTTAAGCCTTGAGAGGTTCCATCTAAAGGGTTTCAATGGAAGAGAATTAGATAATACCCCCTTAGATCAAACCCTCTTGGATAGAACCCCTCTAGTCTTAAATCATACCCACGATGGAGTCTCCTTCATACATATCAAAATGCTGACAAAAAACCATTTTTTCTTTACCTTTTGAGGGATCAAATAAATTCATTTAGAAATTATGTTTTGTAAGTATGTAGCCCTTATTATAAGCTTTCCAAAAGTATAATTTTTAATATTTTTTATTTTATTAATATATTTGTATTTTATTCTTGTGAGTAGGTTTTTCATCAAACATCAAGGTATTTGTTTCACACACGTAGAAAAATAGAAAAATAGAGAAAAAAAAAATTTAAATATGTCTACACTAGGTATTAATACCCTTGTTTCAGAAAAAATAATAATAATTTGAATACATACAAAACAAGTTATGTGTTACGACATACACCTATGTCCAAATTATAATTACTTCGACTTCAAAAATTAGTTAAAAAATAATATGCAACAAAAATTATGAAAATATATCCATGCACTAAGTATTGATGTTACAAATCTATGCTTTAAAAATTATAATTTAATCGTTTCAATAAAAATTAATGTGTTATGACATAAACGGTACTTTTTAAATATGTTGTTTACCATAAAAAAAACATGTTATTATAAGTTACATAAAAAAAATTAAAATTATTTCTAAATTTTATTAAAAATATATATTTAGAATCTACACACAAATCCTCACAAATCACTAGTTCACATCGTCTCCAAATTATTAATGGTTTAGTTGTTGTAGGCTTCATAAATTGAAAATTTGATGAAAATGTTGATTTCAATGTCCTTTGGCCAAAAAGTGGGACACACTATTGTCACCATTAGTGCCATTTCATTGGTCCATGCTTACCCTAGCAAATGACATCACTATGAAAACAAGCAACAAGCACGTGCTCACCATTACCGACAATTCCTTTTGCAAATGATTTGATGAATACAAAGTAGAGGTGAACATGTTTAGGTGCCTATTGAAATGAAAACTTGAGAAGAAACATCTCCTTTATGGGATGGCAAGGAACGAGATAAGCAAGGTTGTGCAGCATTCAATGCTCAAATGTATCGAAATTTGGCACCATTTGAAATCAAAAAATGGGAAGGGATGCAGAGTTAAAGTGGTTGATCAAGAGGAAAAGAAGAGACGATGAATGTTAAATGCAAGGAAGTGGATGTTTATGGTGATACTTTGCATGCTCACCACATGGCATGGCAAACATGTATCACTCCTTTGCCACGCAATGACCAAGAGTGGTCCCGACCTAGGATCAATCATCCATCAAAACGAGAAACTAATTTACCTACTTGACCTATCATTGGCATACACATGGCAGATTGTGTCCACATAAGTGAAATGAATTTAATTATTTTTTAGCAATTGAACTTATGTCTATAAAAAGAGCATGTCATTTCCATATGGAAAACATAAATGTGAAACCCTATTCCATTAACAATTGAAAGAACTATAAACATATATTTATAACAGAAATATGTAATCCCCAACATACAACAAACAAAAAAAGATGCCTCGGTAGGCTACAATTTCAATTTTATTTTGTGACTGGTTTGAGTGAGGTTAGTATATAATCGTCTACATATAATAAACAAAAAACATGCCTCAGTAGACTGCAATTTCAATGCTCTTTCTATGATCGATTTGAGTGAGGTTAGTATGTAATCCTCTACATACAATAAACAAAAAAGGTGTCTCAGTAGGTTGCAATTTCAATATTGTTTCTTTGGTTAGTTGCTCATAACGTCACTCAAACCAATCATAAAAAGGCTTTGCAAATGATGTGACAGAGGTAGTTGTTGGTTGGCTACCTGAGCTTTTTATCAAAGCCATTTTCCCATCCCTTGTTAGTGGAATTGGAGTAGAGGTTACATGACATAGTGTTGGACTTGAAAATGGAGTGCAACTTACATGGGATAGGGTAAGAGTTGAATAATTCATAGTAGCGGAATATTGAGGGACATTAATGTTCATTAGTTCTTGAAACAATGCATGATTTTCTGGGTAGGGGTTAAGTGGATTGCTTAAACGCCTTTGTTTATGTAAATTCATCCATGCCACCTCAATTTTTTTCTCAATTTTTTTTCTCATTTCGGTCTTGCTCCCGTTGAATCCTCTTTTGCTCTTTTTTTATTTTTATTTTTTTTGCTTCTTTTCTTGCTTTTGTAATAAATTTTGCAACTCTCTTGATTGACATTGTATTTCCCTATCCAAATTAGCTTTCTCCTTCAATTCTCTTTCCTTTCAATCCTCAATCTGTTGTCTCTTTTAGACTTTAAGCTCTGCAGTTCTTTCTTTCTTTCCTCTTGTTGCATTAAAAGACTCATGTAGTCATGTGTTGTTAACAGTTGAGACTGTCGGCTCAATTGAATTTCATTATCATCTGCATCCATGCAACTTTCAGTGATAAAGTGCATGGGCAGCTTCAGGAATTTGTTGATGGTTGAGTCAATTTGGGAATCCAACCAATGATTGACAGGTGCATCAATGTTGTGTTCACCTTTTTTTCAACTTGCCTCAATATATTGGGTGAATTGTGTATTGCCTCCTCCACATTCAGCATAGTAATGTACCATTTCAAGTATAGTTAATGTGGATGGTGGAGATGGGAACAAAAAAGTTCCATGTTCTTCATGGAAATGTAAATCACTACCCAAATTCATAGCTCCCTCCACCAACAATGACAGTTGGCTTGGCTACGAGGGAAGACTAATTTCATCTTCCTTTTCATCACGTTGACTATTTGTCATGTCATCACACACTTGATCACTCACCAATTGTATAGTTGAATCATTACGATTACTTTGAGGTGAATCAGGGGTAACTCCTAGTAGTTGTGATTCTGATGTTGTGCAATGTAATTTAGCATCTACAAGATTGGACAGCAATGTGTTGGTGACTTCATCTAGTGAAACATCAACCCCAAATAGACTAAGGATGTTTTGCATTGCAGAAGCATAAATATATACGTTGAACTGAAATGTGTTATTAGGATGCATGTCCTTCACAAGTGCTTCTAGATTGAGGGGCCATATACCTATCATTTTAAATCTTGTTGTGATGTTTGCCATTGTCAATGCTTTTTTTAGTGACTTGCCTCCCGATTTTGCCCTCCTAATTTTAATTTTTGAAAACATTGTCAATCACGTTGCTCTTTCAGATTTGATGATTTAAATATTGAAAACACACTCACATCAAAGGGTTATAGTTTGTGTGGTGTGTGCACTGACAATGTAAACAAACAATACCCAACATCCTTGCCTCTTAAATAGTTGTAACAACAATATAGCTTCCATGGCCATCAAAAATCAACATATCTATTTGTGGGTGACACACCATCTGAAATTGATCATGCAAAGTGGTGCAACTAATTAAAAAATATATATTTTATCATCCATGTGTGGTTGGGTTACCACGCAAGCACCTAATTCGCAACAAGCAATAGTATTTTTTAGCTATTTTTTACCCTTAAACAATTAGAACATTGGTATGCTCTGTCTAACAACATTAACACAACACAAAATGGTTATCCATTCCCAAAGTTCTTAGGAATGATGTAAGACACACTCGTGCTACCTATTTTCGCCAAAACCCTCATGACATCATTTATCTTTTCTTGAATAAATGTTTCATTATAGTTCCAAACTCATTGAGCTCTATATGGATTTGTATCATACACCTTCAACAACGTCATGTAGAAAGCAAACACAACAAGTCTAAGGTTCAATACCCCATCTTTGTCAAGGTCTTTTGTTGTTCTCAAGGTGAGTTCAAGATGGTGCCTTTTAAACCCAGTTCACCAAGGCTTAGCCAATTCGTCGAGACTTTCCAAGTAAAATGTGTTGGGCTTAATTTGGCATATATGAGCTATCTTTGTCTTAAGATTGATAATCTCAAAGCCATGGCCAACTGCAACCATCTCTTGACACCATTCCATAATTAAATCCTCTTGATTTGTTGTCCATAGTTGGAGGACCTTTATTCAATGTGGATGTTATCCCACCTAACCAATTGGTGAGAGTGGTTGTTGGGATTCTCCATCTTTGTTACAATCCTTGTGGACATACCATTATCCTCAACATCCTAAAGAGCTCCCTCCATGTTCTGTTTCATCCACTCTCATTCTCATGATCTTTTATTTTATGTTCTTATAGGTGCACTAACCAAAACAACTGCCTCAATAGGTTTTGGAGTTCTCTTGGCATGAACTTGAGGTTCTTCAATTGGAGGGAATCTAACTCCTTTTTTATATGGAGGCATGGTTGTCTTCAATCTTCTTGTGCCATGTTGGATCCTCTTTTGACCTTTGTTCGTCATTTACAGAGAACAAAGACAAATTTGAAAATTGGTGTCATTTGAATCTTTTTTGTACAAAGTTAAGAAAACAAAAAACCCCAAGCATTCAACTTGAAATTCCTGCAATCGTTATTATGGTTAAAATATAATGAACAATGGAATCAAATGTTTGATATATTGGGCAAACATTAAAACTTGTGCTATACCAATTTCATAACAATGATGCTCGAACAAAAGTTTTGTTTTTGAATTTACGTGTATAGTTTGACAGTTTGTATTGTATAAGATGTTTACAAAAAAAAAAATTTATCTTTTTACTTTGATGTTTTTAGATTGACATTAATAGGCATTTATAGGCTAAAAATCCATCTATGCACTTAATTGAACAAATAGGCATTTATAGAACAATATTTACATCATATAGAAGAGATGGTCTAATATACTTCAGAACACATAGGCATTAACAATATAAATAAAAAAGGAACCACTGTTGCCTCAATCTACTGACGTTGTTCAGTCTGAGCCTACCCAAACCTCGTTGATTGCCTCTGTTGGTCCCTCGTTCGATCCTACCTCCTCTCCTACTTTGTCGACTCCTTCGCTGCGTGATGGCTCTTTGCCCATGGTGGCTATTGTGGATTCGCTTCTCTCGCCTCAATCGATGGACTTAGATTCTGAGTCTTATTGGTCTGTGGTGCTAAGAAAGAAGGGACTACCTCGATCTATCACAATTTCGCGGCCTAGGGTTAAGGGAGTCAGATTAGTCCCCTCAAATTCTAGGGTTGTCTAGTCCTAGTATGTGGTTCAATAGTTGTCTGTCAGCTATTTTTGTGTGTGGCCTGTCTCTCTTCCTAGTTCATTCCTGATTTGAACTAGCTTTTTTTTGGCCCAATAGGCTCTCAATGTAAAGGGTACAGCACCTTGTAAATGTTGCTTATCTTATCAAAAACAATATAAATAAAAAAACCTCATATATGCACTTATAGTATAGTGGCTAGAACATTTACATCCTATAGAACAAATAGGTATTAACAATATAACTAAAAAACTTAAATATGCACTTACAATACATTGTCCAAAACATTTACATCATATAGCGAGATACACGCAATAGATAGACATTTACAAAACAATATTTACATCATATAGAAGAAATGGACATTAACAAAACAACATTTACATCATATAGAAGAGATAAACATTTGCATGACAACATTCACACCATATATGCAACATATAGGCATTTACAAAACAGCATTTGCATCATATAAAAGAGATGGGCATTAACATAACACTATTTACATCATTCAGTGAATCCATTCATTTATCTCATTTGCATAACATTTACATCATATAGAAGAGATAAGCATTTACTAAAGAGCATTTACATCGTATATGCAACATATAGACATTTACATCATTCATTAAATCCATTTGTTTATCTCATTTAAAGAACATTTACTTCATAAATGCAACAAATAGGCATTTACAAAACAACATTTACATCATATAAAAGAGATGGGCACTAACAAAATAGCATTTACATCATTCATTGAATCCATTTGTTTTTCTCATTTACAAGACAGCATTTATATCATATAGAAGAGATAGACATTTATAGAATAACATTTATATCATATACGCAATAGATAAACATTTATAGAACATTTACATCATATAAAAGAGATGAGCATTAACATTTTATAAGATAGGGGCATTAACAATATAACTAAAACCCCATATAAGTACTTACAATGCACTGCCTACAACATTTACATCCTACAAACAGAAAGACATTAACAATATAACTAAAAATCTCATATATGTACTTGTAGTACAATGGCTACAACATTTACATCATATAGAACAAATAGATATTAACAATATAACTAAAAACCTCATATGCACTTGCCATATAGTGTCCACAACATCTACATCGTATAGAACATATAAGCATTTATAAAACAACATTTACATCATATAAAAGAGATGGGCATTAACATTTTAGAAGAATAGGCATTAACAATATATCTAAATATCCCATATAATAACTTACAATAGTAGCAATACAATGGATACAACTTTTACATCCTAAATAATAGATACACATTAATAATACATAACAGATAGGCATCAACAGTAAACTAAAAACCCCACATATGCACTTACAGTAAAGTGAATACAACTTAAACACCATCTAGAACAGATGGGCATGAATAGTATAGAACATATATGAATAGTATAGAACATATATGCATTAACAGTACAACTATAAACCCCATATATGCACTTACAACACACTGGATAAAGCAATAACATCCTACTAAAGAACTAGGCATATACAATATATGGTAAACCAATATAATACCTAAAAGAATATGCAATTTGTTTTTGTTAATCTTCAGCTGATGCCTCCTCTTCTTACACTACTACCACCACTATAATATAGAACAAGAGAGAAAATAGAATATGAAATTGGCAAGAGATTCATACGAGGTAAATGAATGGGTTCAACGAATGATGCATATTTGAATTGGTAATATTAATGAAGTCTTCAATGTTTGTTTTGTATGAAGTCTTAAATTTATGTCCTCTGTCTTAATTTGTGCACCTTCCACCATCAATTGTGTTGCTTGCAAGATTTGGAGAATTTTTGTTTGGCCATTAATTTGAGAGTTGATTGATTTGGTTGAATGTTTGAATGGTTTGAATTCTTTATTTTATGTCATCTTGTTTTGATGGCTTTAATGGTGAGCCTTACACCTTCGAGTGTGTTGCATACAGGTATTAAAAGAGGAAGTGACCAATAGTTGGGTGTTTGAGTTTGATCAGTGGGACACATGGCCATATTTTTAGTTTAAACAAGCTTTTATATTTGGAAAACCAAGATATACTGTGGGTCATATGTGATTGTATGATGAGACAGATGGACTTGTTTTATGTTGACAAAGCAATTATTTTATCAATTGTAAAACT
Organism: Sequoia sempervirens; assembly: GCA_007258455.2. Classification (NCBI taxonomy): domain Eukaryota; kingdom Viridiplantae; phylum Streptophyta; class Pinopsida; order Cupressales; family Cupressaceae; genus Sequoia; species Sequoia sempervirens. The sequence goes on from VDFB02354912.1 coordinate 42,413, forward strand.
TTATAATGGATACACCTAGCATATATAAAGGACATTAAAGTGTTTTGTTTAAATGTGTGTGCAAAAACTTATATGGAATACTGCATATCTTAGAAATGTGGACTGTGTATGAGAGAAGCAAATCTAATATTCTCTAACATGTAAGACTTTTATGACCGCCACCTTTTTGGGACAAATAAAAGCCAATTCTAGAACCAAAATATTATGAACGTTGTTTGGTTTGAATTTAATTACTTTTTGGGGATAAGTTGAATACTTAACGGTTAACAAAGTGATCCACTGAGGAGCCCATTTCAGTCAACTCATATACCCACTATAGGACCCCACTCCACTAGGGACCCATTTCGGTCAACTCCTATACACACTAGGATCCCACTCCACTATGGGCCCCTTCCCTAGCACAGCTAGAAAAACTTTCCCTGACAATATCATTTGTAAGTTTTGAGGTGACACGTACTAGGGGAGAGGACCCAATAGTTGTGCACCCTAAATTCGCGCTTCTAATTATCCTACGTGGAAATTTCAAATCACTCCCATTTTTTTACAGCAGCTTACTTGGCAAGTCCCCTGCTTATAACTTTCGTTTCAGGGCCACATCATCAAATATGATGCCACATCAGCATGCTTTTTGTCAAGGTGTCTAAAAAGGCCCAAAAAAAAAGTGCTACCAATACTTGTGCATTCACATCATGGATAGTTGAACGCTGATGTGGCATCACATGATTGGTTACTTTTTAGATCAAAAGAATACATTTTGTTTAATTATGGGTAGTCAAGTCACAACTATTGGCATTATATAAACAACTACTATCACAACTATTAGACATTAGGGAGAGGGCCCAATAGTGGATGGGGTCCAATAATGTGCACCCAATCGTACATATAATACCCAATAGTCGTTTATATAATGTCCAATAGTTGTGATTTGACTACCCATAATTAAACAAAATGTATGCTTTTGATCTAAAAAGCAACCAATCATGTGATACCACATCAGCGCTCAACTACTCATGATGTAATGCACGAGAATTGGTCTCACTATTTTTTGGGGCCTTTTTCGACACCTTGACAAAAACACATGCTGATGTGGCATCATATTTGATGATGTGGCCCTGAAACCTTAGTTATAAGCAGAGAACTTGCCAAGTAAGCCGCTGTAAAAAATTGGGAGTGATTTGAAATTTCGACGTAGGATAATTAGAAGCACGAAGTTAGGGTGCACGACTACTGGGCCCTCTCCCCTATATTAACAACTACTATCACAACTATTGAAACATGCTCAAGTATTGGGTCCTCTCCCCTATATAGTATAGGTTTTATTTCTCTCCATGTGAAAAGTATTAATGAAACCATACCCACCAACCTCTCTAAGTTGTCAGATTGACAACTTCAAAACGTTGTGCTAATCATTTGATTTTTTACGTGAGATCAATGGTTCTATTGCATCGAAAGGTTTCAATTGTGAACCTCACTATGATGGGGGCCCATTCAAGCCAATGTGTTAATTATCAACCAATGATGCGATAAAGAAAAAGGGTGTTAGACTGACAATATTTAACTTTTGTGCATGTCGATGTTTGTGATGATCAACGATCCAAACCTGCTATTGATGCCACGAGCAAAATAATCCTTGCGAAGTCACTTGAAAATCTCACAATTTATACAAAATTTGAAATGCAACACAAGAAAACCATCATAATCAATGAATACTCCAGCTGAAGGAGAAAAAATGGCTAGCTGGAGAAAATGGGAAAGAAGACAAAACACCGATGAAAATGTTGTTCTAAAAGGGCGAACAAAGAGCAGATCTCTAAAGGTCCAACGAAAACTAGCAGCTCAATGCATAATCATGAGCTAATGCACTGAACTTAAAAACATCATCATAAATGATTCATCTATATAAGACATCTTTCTAAGAACCGGACTGATCTTTCTAGGAAATGGACTTACGTTGGCTGCTTGAGAAAAGAGACTTAACCAGTGTTTTCCAGACTCAAGACAATTGCTTCTACAGATCTAATGTGTCAAGTTTTCAGCATTTAAAATTAGAGCATAATAAATAAATAAGACAGCCCTACATATCAATAACTGATATAGTTGTGATCAATATAACATTGCATTGCAGTGCAGAAGATAGCATGGAATGCTGAGTCCACCAGAGCAAGGTCAAAATCTACATTTCTCCAGCAGAAATAGGCATACTTTTGTTGTTCCAGCATTCCTGAGAGAGTTCTCGAGTACATGGTTGGAGAACTCAAAAATGAAGGGTCAAGTTAATTCTTTCTAATGTGTTAGGTGGTAAGAAACTTACAATGCATGCTTGAAATTATGTCTTCATAATACCAACTTCACACTACTAGACATGTTATGGGGGAAATCAGTTCTGTACACTATGTAGTTGAGAATGCTTCCCCTATCCAGGAAACAATTTCCAATTCATACTACCAAAAGGCAACATTAAACAATTTTTTCTTAGAAAATAATTTAATTTGTAGGTATATGAAATAAGTTTGTTCCACTCTAGTTCCACATAATGATGGAAAATATATGAAAAAAATGTTCACTAGACCACAAAATAATACCCTCCAAGTACAGGTTGAAAAAATTCTTATCAGAAATGAGGTAGTAACATGTTGCGAAAAAATATATTTGTTTAATAGATAGGCTAGAATATGTAAAGACAAATGACAATGTTCTACCCAAATGTGCTCAGATTTATCACAATAGAAGATCATATAATACAAACTCATCTTCACCAAGGATGAGAACAGGATAATCATTGCCAAAAACAATTTATAAACTAAAGACTCTTTCTTTTCTATGCTATGGCAACTGCCGTTACATTCTTTACATTCCTGATTGGAAGCCGAGATACTTCCATCTCTCATTTTCAAATGCTGCCAGTAGAAAGATAATGCATCATGGTATTTTTCATGGCATTCTTGTTAGAATGTTGATAGCCTTTGTCAAATGTTCTGAATGACTTGGACCTTCTTAACCAACTCACTTACATTATGAAATGAAATGAGAAATAATCTTCAAAAGCTCACTTAGCCTGTAATTTCACCTTCATACCCTTGTGCCTAATGCTCTTTTCCCATTCCTTTTTGAACTTCTGATATATGAACATAGCTGCCCGAGCATCTTCAACCTACAAGTAGCCAAACAAACTTCAAAATTTTAAAAAATGTGCACTTATAACAATACCATATAAAATTCTCAAATTTTACGAAATTTTATGCATGCAAAAAATTGCAGAGTTGCTATACATGCAAATAGAGTTTAAGGGTAGAACAAGATCAAGAAGATATTCAGGCATGCTAAGTTGTTTATCATGAAGAAAGATATATATAATCACTACACAGGCATTCCTTTGAGTGGATATGAAGAGAAAGGAGGAATTTCAAACACCATACCATCTGTAGAACCTCGCATATATTTGATAAGCTCTTTTGTAGACCAAAACCCAAAGGATCTATGTTAAAAAAGCATGAATATAGGTCACAAGCATTTTTAAAGCTTCATAGAATACAGTGAAGATGGTCATGAATGATTTAGCATTTGAAATGGATTTCACAAAATATCAGAGAAGGAATAGGCAGCTATTGTTTCCTAGTCAAATTAGCAGTTGGGGCACCTTGAAGGTTCTACCCATCCATTGATGGTTTGGTTGTCTCCATCTAGGGCAAACAGCCTATCGGACAGTAAATTTGTCACAGAAGAGCATGTTGCACTGAGTCCTTCCTTTATTATCAGATTAGGCTTCCTTTTACAAAATATTTATAGAAGAAGACAGACAACTACAACACTCACAAATATATAAAATCTTTTCCATTTTGAATTTTATGTGGAGAATAGATGAAAAGAAATAAGTCGCACGTCCTTCAGAGTAAATGCAGAGATTTGGTTGACATGAAAAGAGCATAAAACTGGAAGAAGCTTGTCATTTTACAACATTCAACCCAAGTTACCCAGTCCTTGCAGAAGCAGCCCCGTCCCCATACCAAATGGGAGAGGGATTGGGAGCAGCTTTGGGACAGCTGGGTTGTGCCCTGACCAAACCTGGGAGAATCCACGACATACTAGAATGGTGCAAAAAATAAAATGAAAATGCAGGGGCAGGAGAGATGAAAACACAGGATGGTGAATGAATATGCAGCTGCATAATAAAAGTTAAAAAAATGTAGATGGGATTAAAATATAATACATGGCAATAATAAAGCCTGCAGGGAAATGAAGAAAACACCAGAACTGGAGAAGACTATGATCCGGTAATTTGATTCTGTGAAACTGGTAATAGAAACTGCAGGATAATAAAAGCTTGGGATTAACAACGCTAGAGTTTTTCTTGTGTTGACTATTCTGTGGATGGCTAGCAGAAATCTGAAATTCTTCTTTAATGGATGAACTCTTCAATCTTAGAATCTAATACTTATGGCGTGTGTTGGTTCTGCTGTGAGGAATTTGCTACATCAAATTCTCAGGGAAAGAGATTCAGGGAAAAATGCAGTCCTCATTTTCATATTATTCTGGGCAAAAGAAGATTAATCAATTTGTGCCTACAATATTCGAGTAAAGTAATCGTCTATGACGAATGAAGAGAACAAATTGCAGCTAGCATGAATGTTAGAACATGAGGTGGTCCTTAACAAACAGCGCTAAACCATAAGAAAGAATGCAGTATTGCTCAGCAAAATCATTAAACTATAAGGCACATAAGAAGCTTCAGAAAATTAGACAAGTCAAATGTGATTAAAAAGAATAGAAGAACCATATGTTTTACAGTTTTTACCAAGATATATTCTTTACTTGAATCATTAAATCATGATGATTTAAATTTCCCAAAATTAATAAAGCTCAAAGTTATAGGCAATAAAATTATGAATATTATATATATAGGATGGCTGTACCCATGTGCACCCAGCTGTATCCCGTGCAAAAAAATTGCTATACTGGCCAACCCAAACCTTGAACCCATACACTAACCGGTAACTTAACATTCAACAACACAACTGTTTGGAAATGAAGATAATTCAATGAATTATCAAATAGAGAGTAATATCAATGGGAAAAGCAAATAGAGACGCACCATTCTTAATCCTCAACAAACAAAAAGTTTTGAAACATATAACTATCCTGGGATAATTGAAACAGATAAAAAGCCTTTTGTCCTCTAGCATTGGATAAAAAGCCTTTTTCCCTCTAGCATGTCTAGAGGTAGTTACAAACCACCATTACTGCCCAAAGTTTTAAAATAGACAACTACTGCAAACCACCATCACTATATCTCCATCTCTACATAAGCACTAAGACATCAGATTCTTCCACATTATTAAGCTGGGACCCAATTGCATCTTCAAGTTCTAAATCTATGGGCTAATTCAGAGCCGCATCCTTATTCAACCTGTAACTATGAATTGCTCAACTACTTCCTGAACTTTATCAACATCAGGGGATGCGACATACTAAACTATGGTTTCTCATTTGTAAAATACAATAGAATTCTTGTGTTGCTATGGTTCACTTTGTTTGTTATTGCTTTCTTCATCAATCAAATGAGAAAATTTTGTTCACTTTATTATGAAATTGCAATTGGATATAGGTCTGTTGAAAAAATCATCTTTAATGTACTTCTGAAATTCAGGCTCTACAATCTTTATAGCATACCAGTTTCTATCCTCAATATATTAGAGACTGCATATTGTGGGTAAAATCATCAATCAAGTACATAGTGTCAATATACTCCCTTGATCTCTTTAATCCTTCACACAAAGATCAATTTTAAACATCCATTTGTCAGTTCAATCATCATCAGTTTAGAAAACAATCCCACCTGCCATGAATTCTTCTGAATCAGTCTTGGACATATCAACATTTGGAAAACATCTATCCTATAACTCAGCTTCTTCTGATGATTTTTTTGTGAAATATTTCATTTTATTGTAGCAGGATTTAAATTTATGGTAATAATAAGGAGATTCTCTGCTACCAACAATTATGTGCAACAAAGTAATCGTATCTCCAATAGGACTGATAAAATACAGACCTCGAGATTATTTAGAACCCTTTTGACATTTAAGACTACCCCCTAAGCCAATTGTTCAAGTAAGCCAAGCATGGTTAAAGCTTACAAGAATCTCTGACACTCAGCTCTACAACTTCCATGTTAGGGGAGTATTGAGCCAAATTTCAATTGAGTTGATGCCTGCAAGAGCATAAACTTCTGCAAAGGTGATACAACCTTGTGCATGGCAAGGTTCTAATGATCATTGACAACCAACACCAAATCAGGATAATGAGTTCACATGGAAAAGTCAGGCATCTGGATTAGGGTTGAGTTCCAAAAGTTAGCAATAAAATTGCTATTTTCTCTGTGCTTCAGGTGGTTGCAGAGATTTTCCAAATCCACATCCAATTACAGTGTCAGAATTTTCAACACCTTGGATGTGAGAGACCTTTTGGGATTAACTTCTTGGCACCCATACATCATGTGGAAGGGAAAAACAAATGAGAAGCAAAGACATTCACAGGAGAAACCAATGCAGAAGTTTTCAGATATGGAGTGTCTTGCAGGCATATATAACATTGGCAAGGTGACAGAAGGAATGGATTCACAGATGATTGTGTAAGGGAACCAGGAAGGCCCAAGAGTTTTGGTCACTTTTTTCCTTAGAAACTATTGCTTTAATTTGGAGGGCTAGTGAGTCTTCTAGATCTCATCAATGCACATGGGAGCCACCAAGGTCCATAAGTTGGCATGCATATTGCTATTTTCTCTGTGCTTCAGTTGCAGAGAATCTCCAAATCTGCATGTCAAATTACAGTGTCATCTGCAATAGAGTTATCAATCATGTGTAGCTTGGACAAATTTGTTCTATTCTTAAAAACTAATATTTCATAGGTGGGTGGGGGAACCCAGCCAATTGTTTAAGCATCATATCAGTGACAGATCATCTCAATTTCTTCTAGGCATTAAATGACTTGTTTGAATGAAAGATGACAGGTGCATACCTGCCCCCAAGGAATATTCTATGGTAGATCATGACACAGGGAAACCATAGTCTTAAAACTCATGACTCAGCAAAACTCAGCAGACTCAATTTTGATCCAGACATGGCAACTTCACAAAACTTGGTGCCAGGAAAGTTTTCAGCACAGATTAACCCTGCTGCAAGTTTTTGCCTACAACTCACAGAAACTCGTCTATAACAAAGTTACTCTACTGCAGTTACAGCTCATAAGTTTCTGGTGAGTTTTATAACTATGAGGGAAACAACAAACTCACAACCCTAGAGTGTCATGTCTCTACAATATTTGATGCATATATGAATAAATGTGAATGTGTGCATATATTTGTGCCCAAACTGGCATATGAAGGTCACAATGAGGCAAGGAAAATATGAATTTATAATACATATATTATTTTGATTCTTGAATATATATGTAAATTTCAAGAAAATAAAAATATTAGTATACAATGCAGAAATAACTTTTAAAATACAAAGAATACATAAAAAATAATAATTTTGAGGTGCGCAAATGAGATTTAGAAAATTCAGGATTAGTTATTACCTTACAATCAGGTAAGGTGATTAGGGACACTTTAGCTTTTCTATATATATTTTTTCTACACAGGATATTGTTTTATAAGTCAGGAAACTGCAATGAAGAAGAGGAATGACAGTGCTTGGTGTGGACAGGCATTTTTGTAATGGAGAAGCATTTATGGGGACGCTTTAGCTTTTCTATATATATTTTTTCTAAACAGGATATTGTTTTATAAGTCAGGAAACTGCAATGAAGAAGAGGAATGACAGTGCTTGGTGTGGACAGGCATTTTTGTAATGGAGAAGCATTTATTGGCATGTGTGTGAATGTGCATGTGTGCCTATGTTCAAATGAAAAAGAAAATGGATAGATATTCTTATCATAGCAGCAAAAATCTTTTGGAGAAAAAATAAGCAAACCAAAAGTATAAAAATTTTTGAAAAAGGCAAGAAAAAATGGGGAAAAAATCGGAGTTTAAAAAAGGTAAAAAATTGTAGAAACAAGAGATAAAAACTATTTTTTTAAAATTGAAAGGCATTTCCATTGCATAGAGATATAGAGAGCAAATAAATAAAGAGTTTAACTAATGAATTGTAAAAAATAGATTTTTGTAGTTTATATTCATATTGCTAGTTACATTGCATTGCACATCTTTTAAACTCAAGGCATTACTTCACATTGTATAACTAATAACTAGATGCTGATAGATGACAAAATTTCAAATACAATATAGTTTTTACAAAGTCAACCTAAGCAGTTATGCAATTACTTCACATTGCATAACTAATAACTAGGAGCAGCTGCCAATTGCATTTGCTTGTCATGGCATTCCATGAGACCACATTTCTGTGAGGCATCTTTTCAAACAGTTCATTGCCTTGTCTATGCTACCACATTTTTCATACATGTCTACCAAAGCATTTTATCAAACAGTTATCTGCCTTGCTGCTATGGCTAAAAGCCTAAAACAGGTGCTTTCGAACAAGCTATGGATGCTTGGAAAAATTCTATCAAAGCATAATAGTAAGCATTAGTATAGACAAGGCAATGAATTGTTTGAAAAAAATGCCTCAAAGAAATGTGGTCTCATGGTGATGGAATGCCATGATGGTGATGGAATGCCATGACAAAAATTGCTATGGATTGTTGTGGCATTCCATCCACCATGAACAGGTGCATCAAACAGTTCACTGCTTTATGGCTAAAAGCCTATGGCTAAAAGCAATAAACAATTTATGGATGCTTGGAAAAAATCTATCAAAGCATAATAGTAAGCAAGCATAGACAAGGCAGTGAAGCTGTTTGAAAAATGCCAAAATAAAGTGGTCTCAATGTGCTTGTCATGGCATTCCATCACCATAAGACCGGGGCATTTTTTCAAATAGTTCACTGCCTTGTCTATGCTACCAATTTTATACATGTCTACCAAGCATTTTATCAAACAATTCACTGCCTTGCTGCTATGGCTAAAAGCCTAAAACAGGTACTTTTGAACAAGCTATGGATACCTGGAAAAAATCTACCAAAGCGTAATAGTAAGCAATAGCATAGACAAGGCAGTGAACTGTTTGAAAAAATGCAAAAAGATGATGTGGTCATGGTGATGCCATGACAAGCAAATTGCTATGGATTGTCATGGCATTCCATCACCATGAGACCACATTTCTTTGAGGCATTTTTTCAAACAGTTTATTGCCTTGTCTATGCTACCACATTTTTCATACATGTCTACCAAAGCATTTTATCAAATAGTTCACTGTCTTGCTGCTATGGCTAAAAGCCTAAAACAGGTGCTTTGAACAAGCTATGGATGCTTGGAAAAAATCTCTCAAAGCATAATGGTAAGCAATAGCATGGACAACACAGTGAACTGGTTGAAAAAATGCCTCATCATGGTGATGGAATGCCAAGACAATCCATGGCAATTCGCTTGTCATAGCATAATGGCATTCCATCACCATGAGACCACATTTCATTGAGGCATTTTTTCAAAAGTTCATTGCCTTGTCTATGCTACCACATTTTTCATACATGTCTACCAAAGCATTTTATCAAATAGTTCACTACCTTGCTGCTATGGCTAAAGGCTTAAAACAGCTTATTTTGAACAAAGCTATGGATGATTGGAAAAAATCTATCAAAACATAATAGTAAGCAATGGCATAGACAAGGCAGTGAACTGGTTGAAAAATTGCCTCAAAGAAATGTGGTCTCATGGTGATGGAATGCCATGAGAATCCATAGCAATTTTTCAAACAGTTCACTGCCTTGTCTACTCTACCACATTTTTCATACATGTCTACCAAAGCATTTTATCAAACAATTCACTGCCTTGCTGCTATGGCTAAAAGCCTAAAACAAGTGCTTTCGAACAAGCTATGGATGCTTGGAAAAAATCTATCAAAGCATAATAGTAAGCAACATGCTATCGTCTCATGGCTTTTTTTCGCGCGAAAATCAGTGTGATTTTATTCACATTTTTTTGCAGGTTTTAAACGCATTTTTTTGGCAATTTTGCAGTTTGAAATGGGAAAAATCATTCACCAAAAGGTCAACGATTTTTTTAAAATCATCCAGCTTGCAGATTTTTTAAAAATCAGGATTAATCAGGAATTTTTGCAGATTATTGCTTCTATGATTCATATAACACTCCATGTATATTAAAACATAAGACTAATTTTAATTTACAGTCATTAGTTGTTATGGATGGGGCAATATCCCTTTTGCTTGCTTGATCTTAGTCTTTTGATCATGGACTATTATAATAGTGTCTGTCTTCATGTACTTTGAAGGAAAGGTGGCCCAACTGACCTGCTGTAACATAAGATTGTTGTAATTTTTGTTGCACCTCTTTTATTGTATAATATAATAAATCATTTGAAAAAATAAAATTATATAGGCTTTTTTAAAACCATACTCAACCTTCAGATGCTTAGTCATCTAGAACATTAATCAATTGCACCTAACACAAAATTATTTCAACAGGCAGTAAATCGCATGGCTTTCCCAACTTGTTTTCCTCATGTTTAAAAGTTATAAAACTATCTATAGTATTGGTGAGGTTGCTTTATTACCCTATCTATAAAGGCTTTTTTAAAACCGTACTAAACATTCAAATGCTTAGTCATCTAGAACATTATCCAATTGTGCCTAACACAAACTTATTTTTATAGGCATCATAAAATCATAAATAGCACGTTTTTTCCAACTTGTGTTCCTCCTGTTTAAAATCTATAAAACTATCTAGTTTTTGGTGAAATTGTTATAAATTGCTTACCTAAATTAAAACAAGGGGTATATAACGTTTCAAGTTTTTAAACCATATAAACTATCAGTAATTTTCTTAGCTTTTAAGTTCCCAAATATTTAAATTAAGCACTTATTTATGTTGTATTGCCAAAAGCAGTAACATAATAGAAAGAAATTACATCTGGAGAAGAATTTGGTTATTATAACATGAAATAAAATCTTATGGTTAGCTCTACTAGTTGTACTTGTGCGAGAAGCTTTGCAACTAAACAAAGAAATTTTGGTGGCAGCACTATGACAATTAAGCATATTGTACTAAATTTGATGGACAATTGTTGGAAATGATTCATATTTTAGCCATATTAATTAGCTAGTTCTCTTTTTTGTATCAGGAATTCCTTCAATCACTTTGATAACTAACTTGGAAAATTAGAGATAAAGAGTATGTATCTTACAGAATTATGTTCATTCTCTTGGATCTTCACACCCAATATTTCAGCTGCCAAATCACGTAGTGCTCTGGGCCTCCCTAGCTTGCTGCAAGAAAGTATACACCTTGCTGGTTTATTACAAGATAAAATTTACTTGTTGAGATATAAATACAAAATGCAATTAAAAAATTTCAAGAGCCTATACCTTCTTAAAGGTTTATAAACAGAAGTATCCCTTACGTCTTTCTTTGGATGGCTCAAAAACAATACCTAAAACCAACCATGAGAGCATCATGAAAAAAGGATATAACCACACATAGTGGAAATGGGGAAGGAAAAGATGAGATATTGCAAATAAAAGAAGCATATCCATAGTTAAATAGGAAAAAATGATTTTAAGTATTGCTCTAGCTGATGGTATAGAAGCACTTACTCATGAATAAAATGCAATTACCCCTTCTCTTAAACAGACCTAGTGCTTATCTCGTGCAATTTTGACTTGCCAAACAGGAAAATAATGAAATTCATGTAATAACAGTAATACCCAGTCAACCATGTGAACCTTTAAAGATCCAACTGTGATGCACAAAATACGTAAGCAGAAACTCATGAATATAACAAGGATAACATGTGGTTTTTATTAGTGTATCAGATTAAGGGAAAGTTGTCTCAATTTTACAGTTAACTATTCCACAGTGCATGCAAACAAGATTTTAAGTTATTTACTAAATTTGAATGACATGGATTGTATATCAAACCCATTAAAACTTAAAGTTAAATCAAATAAGGTACACAACTCTCAAATAGGACACACTGATTTTCCAAGTATATCAAATATTTTGACCTTGGTAAACAAATATTATTTATCATTCCATGCCTTTGTGTTTTAAAGTAAAAAACTTAAAGATTAAATCCTAACCATAAGCCTTTTTTCTTTTACACAACCCTACATGGCTATATTTTAACTCTACTTTTATACTAACCTTATGTTGTTTTTTCAAGATCTAAAATTAAACACTTACCATAGTTTATTTCAAACGAGAATCATGCCTAAAGTACTAGGCAGTTATCTATGGCCCATTTTTTAAAAATAACCCTATGAATACATTAAGTTTCTTTACTAACCCAGGAGCATAATTTGTTCTTTAGGTTTTCACTAACAATACAATGAGAAGACTTTGCATGTGCTTGTTGTTGCCATCCCATACCCAATTCAAACAAGCTGAAATGCAAATTTTGAGGGAATGTATCAGACGAATGCACTAATAGCTTCATATGGCATTTGACAAAAATACCTAGCCATATTGTCAGGCCTTGGGCACAGAAGTGCCCCATGGACATAACCCACCAAGCACCAATTGCTATGGAGGCCTTTTCAAAGGTATAAAAGCAAAAGGCTGGGACTCCTGCTACAATTGGCTTCTCATTTCACAGTGATACAAGGTATTCTTCTACCTATGATGACTAGAAGAGGAAGAGCCATGGTTCAATCTCATGCAATTAGTGCCTCCACATAAAGATACACCTACAGTTCAATCAAGCTTGCAGTGTAATACCTGCAAAAAGATATCCATCTACAGTCTAAAAACACAATGGACAATTTTAAGTACTGTTAAAGCATTCCATTAAATGTTGCAAGGATCCGTATTGACAATTTATAGTTAATGCCATTGCCATTGTTGATCTCAGCTTATGATGTTGGTAAAGTTGTTGTTGATCATCATGAAGAATGTGCACATCTAATATACTTCTTTCTGTATTTGGGGATATTAGCAATGTATTTGGGGATATTAGCACAAGCTTGGACTGCAAATAATATGCAGTTTATTAGAAATCAAAAAATGCTACGATCTGTGTAGTTATAAATTTTCATCCAAACCTATGGAGAAAGGGATGAAGCTTTCAGCCACGACTGACTCTAAGACAGGTAATGAGTCAGCATACAGGCAACTTGTGGGGACCTTAATATATTATACAACCACTAGACTTAATTTGAGCTATGATGCGAGTTTCAATTCTTAATTAAAGATAGCACCAAAAATAGAACATTGGATTGCAATGAAGAGGGTGTTGAGATATGTGAAAGGGACACTTGACTGTGTCAGTCTATATAGTAGAAGCAAAGATCCTTAGCTGGATGGTTTTACAGATTCAAATCGAGCAGCTTCTGTGGATGATAGAATTTTGGCTTAGCATTGGTGCAATCACATGGACCATCAAGAAGCAGCATGCAGTAGCTCTTTCCTCGACTAAAGTAGAATATTGGTCAGTGGTGAAAGGAGCATGTGAGGTAGTTTGACTTAGGAGGATGCTTTCCAACATGGAAATACATTAGACAAAGCGTACAACCCTATTGTATGACAAAATCAAGGAACACTCAAACTTGCCAAGAAACCAATCTTCCATGGGCATACCAAAGACATGAAAATACATTGTCAATTCATTCGATAACGTGTAGAAGATAGATCTATTTTGCTGCAATATTGTCCAACAGAGGACCAAATTGAAGACATTCTTACCAAGCCTTTTGGTCTTGACAAATTTGTTAAATTTCAAGATAAGCTTGTTGTAGTTGGTAGACTATTAAGGGAGGGTGAAAGTAATTATTACTTAGTAATGGTTAATTAATTGTTAGTTGTAATCTTTAATAAATTTGTTCCAGCTTTTAGATATAGTTTATGTTTTATTTCACTCAAGTATGGTATTTTAATTATCCTACATTCATAACATGGGTTGTCTCCCATATTTGTAATCCTTTATAAGAAGGCTTTCCCTTCTTTTTTTATCAATGAATATCTCGGTAATCTTTATGTGCTCAATTTTTGTAATAGCTCACCCATATGTAACTAAATATGCCACCTATTTTTCTTGCCTTGTGGAACATTTGTGCACAAAATCTAAACCTCAAAATTGTACTCGATTATGCTGACAATAGAATCTAGCTTTTCTAGTCACATGATCAACTTAAAGGGAAAGTCATAATTCAAGACTTTAATTATAGACAAACACTGATTTATTGTTGTTTCTAGCTATCACAATTAGGCCCATATTATTTTAATTCTTAGTCTCAAAGTATTTTGAGATCATATTATTTTAATTCTTAGTCTCAAAGTATTTTGAGATCACCAATATGTCTAACAATCATCACATACACCCCCCTTCAAGGGATAAGAGGAGAACCGAAAAATTCTAGTAAATTGCAAGAAGCAAATAAGAAGAAAAGCTTGGATGCAAAATGGCAGCTTTGGTCTCTTCCTCCTACAGGTTATGTAAAATTGAACTTTGTTGGGGCTTCTAAAGGAAATCTAGATAAGGCAATAGGAGGTTTGATTTTGACAGATTCTAATGGTAGTTTTCTATATGAGGATTCTTTATTCTTTGGCAGTAAAACCAATAATGAGGTGGAATGGGAGACAATTGTAGACACCTCAAATTCACCACTAACCCTCATCTTACTAATTTTTCACTAATTAATTATTCTCGGATTCTGCCACTTTATCAAACTATTGTAATTAATTAAATAAATCATAATTTGATTAATTATCTTTGCCATTAAGGGGCGGGGGCCCTAGCTCGGTTGGCTAAATCTTTCCTATTGTAGGAGGTTGGTCATGAGGTCTAGTCTCCCCCACCCCTGTGGTACCGGAGGGCGTGTCGCGCCAGCGCCGCCGATCATGTTAAAAAGTTTACCAAGCGCATTGCAGTTTATAGGGGGTCGTGCTACCCGATTCCTGCAGTCTAAAAAAAAAATATCTTTGCCATTAATTTCCACTTCTTCCCTATTGGTTAATTAATTAAATCAATTAAATTAATTAGCCTTAGTCCCCAAATGCTCCAACTAAATCATTTAATTAATACCTACTTAATTAATTAATCGAGGCTGAATTGATTCAGGCTGATTAATCCCTATTACCATTTCTTCTAATATTTAATTCCACATCTTTAGCCTTTTAATCCTAGCCATTAAATCCATCTACATGGATTAAAATATAAATTCACCATCATTTGCCATGTGTCCCTATCCTTCTCATGCCACCTTATCCCACCCCTTGCTCACACATAAGAGCATGCTTTCTTGGAAGCAAGCTAAGCCTCCACATCACCTCTTGACCTTTTGACTTATCCCCACTTCTTTGCTCACACATGGGTGAGAATATCTCCCACACGTGTGTGCATGCCTACCCTTCAACCTCATGGGACACGTGTCTTCACATCAATCCTCTTCTTCCCTCTTTTAACACTTGTCACATGACTACAACTTCAATGTGTTGATGTTAGAAGTGCAGCGTCGGGCTTCTACTTCCAGCCCAAATCATGCGATGAAGTCAAATTAAATAGTAGCCTAAACGGCTATTTAATTTGAAAGGCGAATTCTTGATGAAGAGGCGCTTCATCATTTAATATTTATTTATTATCATTGAGGCCGACATCCTATAGGTGCGATTTCATGAAGGGTCACATTCTTTTGGAGGCCGACTTTACTTGTTAGAAGACATGACTCTTGTGAAGGCCGACATGGAGCATGAAGAGAAGTGTCTCTTTCCTCTCACTTGTATAAATGATCGATGCTCCTTCATTGCTAGACATATTCAATATTCATCATAGTTCGATTATCATTCTTGTGCGAATCATTGCATTGGGTATGTGTTTCAAGTGCGATTTACTTCAAGGGTAGATCAATATATTGAAGAAGGCAGATCGTAGCATTGAAGGAGGCTGAGTTTGTTATCAGCAAGAAGCATTATTTTAGTTCTGTGTGTGCATCAGTTTGTGTGCCAGTCTTGGTCTCTTTATAGGCCTCATTGTAAAGAAGTTCATCATTTGATATTCAATATATAAGTGATATATTGTTGCTTGGTTTTTCTCCCTCAAGTGGAGGGTTTTCCCAGGGTATATGCCGTGTTATTGTGTCTGATTTTGAATTAAATTTCTGCTTCTCTAATCTGATCATAAAATTAACACAATGCATTCCTCCATTCTTCTCAAATCATAGCCCTCCATCAACATTACATCTTGGCCTTTGATTTTCCTCATGGAAACTCTATAAATTGAAGGCCTCCCCTTTCATTTTCATCATCTATCCACACATTATCCTTATGCTGTCAAACTAGTTATATGACTACAGGGAGCAATCACATACCATCTTGGAGCTCATCCAAAATAATGAAGGTTTGATGTGTGTTCAAGTTACTTGTTTTGCATCATTGCGTAAGCATCTCCATTATTGCTCTATCACGAGTGTATTTTCTTTTTGAGCTTTTGGTTTTTGTTGCTGTACTAACTCATTGTATTGAGCTCATTTAGAGATACAAAGCAGTAATAGTAAGAATTGGGTTAGCAGTATCTCAAAATTTAGGGATACTCTTTTATAATGATAAATGCTCAAATAAAAGGTTTTAGCCCAAATTGGCACTTTACTCGTTTTGTGGAAGAGCTGCAAGGTTTGAAAGAGAACTTTTTTAATACTGATTTTCTTCATTGTTGAAGATTTGTGAATGCAATAGCTGATTAGTTAAGACATCACCCTCCATGATTCTGAAAGTGCTCAGTATCTCAAAATTTAGCAATACTCTTTTATAATGATAAATGCTCAAAAAAAAAGGTTTTAGCCCAAATTGGCATTTTACTCATTTTGTGGAAGAGTTGCAAGGTTTGAAAGAGAATTTCTTTAATACTGATTTTCTTCATTGTTGAAGATTTGTGAATGCAATAGCTGATTGTTAAGACATCACCCTCCATGATTC
Organism: Sequoia sempervirens; assembly: GCA_007258455.2. Taxonomy (NCBI): domain Eukaryota; kingdom Viridiplantae; phylum Streptophyta; class Pinopsida; order Cupressales; family Cupressaceae; genus Sequoia; species Sequoia sempervirens. Next base: position 59,385 of record VDFB02354912.1, read on the forward strand.
TGAAAGTGTTCTACTGAATAGGTTGGGCATTTCGTAGTTTTCAATTTCATTTTAGTATTCTCATTTTAATCTTGTAAAAGGACTGCCAAGGGAGTGTTTTTTAATGGGCATTCAAGGTGAAATAATTCATGGCAATCATGTTCCTCTCAAGTCCTTGGTGGATTGGTGCTTGATTTGACTCTAACAAGCTCTAAGAGAGAAAAAGTCTCATATGGGAAATAAAGGCTTTTCAGTTTTCAGTTTTCTGTAGCATTGAGCCTCTATGTAGAACTATCAAGTTGTGGTTTGACATTGGGAAATGTATGTTTGGTGTTTGTTCACTTGGGAGGGTTTCTTGCAAGTGACAGTGGTTATTTGGTGTTTGCAAGAAAGGCAGGCAAGCATAACTTGGGCGAAGGTAAGGGTATCAAGCTTCATGGCTTGATGTTGGATAATCATCTAAGGTGCATTTTTAACTATGTGCCAAATGCAACATTAAGGATATTCAAGGAGTTTTGGGTGATAGGGGTTTGGAGGAAGGAAGAAAGCCAAAAATAACACTTCATGGTGACTTTGTCATGAATTTGGCTCAATTTGTACCTCATCCAGACCTTTGAGTTTGTTTGTTAAAGATGTTTCTATTGGATCAGTTTGGTAACATGGATATTGCAAAGTTTGTAGAGCATCCTAGTTACTTTAAAAAGAAGTAAAAGGCTTCAAGGTTGCAAAGTCTTTGAATTCATTAGCTACATTGTTAAATAGGGAGGAAGATCTCAAGGAGCTTTGTCACGAGGTTGAAGTATTAATGACATACTATTATGATGTTGGCAAAGCCGCAAAGTATTTGTTGGGTTGCAAGTATCCCATCAAAATGAGTGTAGAAGTAGGCTGTTTCAACACAATCCATATATTCTAGGGAGGCCCAATCCACAAGGCTCGTCAACACAAAGATTTGTAATGTGGTTTTTGTTTCCCATCATTAAAAGGCATAGTTCAAAACAATATGCATAAGGATGGAGCTCCAAATGCAATAGCATGGGTGGAGGAGTATGTGGTGGACGGAAATGATGCACCAGCAAGTAGAGAGTGATGCGGTGAGGTTTGACAGTTCTGCAGTTGGTTGTCTTGTGGAGCTCAAGGTATGCAATGAGAGCATATATTGACAATTTGTGCCTATTGGTTTTCATATCTCATATTAGGTTTTGATAGCATGTAATAGTATTTTCTGTTTATGGTAGTTGGGTAAGTATTTCAATAAATTGGCCTTCTATGGCTATATTGTAAGAAAAACTATATTTATTCCAAGGATGGGAGCCCAAGAGAAACATCAGCTAATTTATTTAAAAAAGCAATCATCATATGCCAATGGACTCTTGTTTGCACAACATCTCATTAGTCAATGCTTCTAGCGCCCTCTAAGGAGGGTTTCAACTTGCTTCGTTCTTAAATTCACAGATTTCAACCTCTTAAGGATATTTGAACCAAAAGATAGGTAAAAGCAATCACCGTCACAACCTCAAATGTAGTCTATGCCAGACACTAAGTTTTATGCTAAGAATTTGTGTGGATTATATGAGTTAACACCATTTGCCACCTTTATTTAAATTTGATCATTGTTTACAATTATTCCAAGCAAGACAGTTGCTCACGCACTGAGTTTATCATATACAACTTAAGAGTATTCTGTGTCAAATTATACAGGGTTGTCAGCTGAAAGTGCTCCTTTCTGTAAATAATTAAACAAAAAGTTTGAAATAAAGAGCACGTCTATAAAACTTCAAATTAATAAAATTAATATATCTAGAAATCAACATTCTGTAAAAACAATACCTAAACTAAATGCAGTTGCTATACATCTAAATGTCAAAAACATTACCTTTAATTTGATAGTAATAAAACTGCCAGAAAGAAGAGGATCCCAATACCTAAACTAAATGCAATTGATAGGAATCTAACTATCAAATTAATTTGGAAGTAATAAAGCTGCCAGAAAGATCACAAATCAATACTGATGGCAATCAATAAAACTTGTATTTTACCTTCAAATCATTGTGCAATGCATGGCCTACAAGAACCCGCCCTTTAATTAATTCTGATACTTTTTTCTGAACGGTCCACAAGTCCTCAGCTGCAAAATCAAATTGACTAAGGTTTGTAAGCTGGCTATAGTATTGTGAAGCACAAAAACTTAAGTATCAAATAAAGTCAAGCTTCACTTCAGTACAGATTAAAACTGTTCACAATTTCAGTGTTAATTCCTAATCAGTGATGAGCATCTCAAAAAAGTTTTATAAGAGATCATTAGAACTGCAAAACTGCAAGCCTGAACTTGGGAAAAACTAGGGTTGGACCATTAAGGTTTTGGAAAAGCACATCATGACATCTCCTCAGTGAAGGAAATATCTACAATAAGCTCCAAATAAGTATATCATCACAAGTGAAAATACACAAGACCTGAAATTGAATATATTCAGGAATAACTTCACTATAGCCTGAATTATTACAGTATCAATTAAAGAAAACAGATTATCATATGCCAAAATTAATGAAACAACACCTAATATTTAACTAAAATATAGGAAAATGGCATGTTAAAAACTAAAACACAAAGGAAGGAAAATAGATCACCCAACCCTTCCTCAGGTTATGAGCTCGAACTCCACTGATATTTGAGCGGAAGTTAGTAACAAACTCTAGCGGACGAACAAATTCATCGTAAACAGCATTTCCCCACGAATTTACCTGATATATACATTTCAAATAAAGTTCACAAACTACTCAAAGTTGATACCAAAAGGGAAAAAAGAAATGACAAACAAGTAATTATTTTACAAAAAGCATATTGTGCCATTGAGCATGTGATCTCTTATAAATTGATGTTATTCTATGAATGTTCAACAGTGTTTCCATCATACATCAAATCATTTCATCAATTGATACTTAACAGGAATCCGTTTGCAACTCTTATTATCTGTCATGAATGCTAGGTCTCAAAAAAGTATACTCCTCAACAGGTAACTGCTCTATCAGAAACAGAATCCCTTCTCTCCATTGTTTGAAACATATTCAACATTCTTTTCATTTTTTTAACTCAGACAGTTAATATGTCCATGTTACAAATCAATATAGTTGCCAATAGAATTCAATTTATCACTTATGTTTGACTAGAACCCAGCTGACTGAATTAGAAGATATTCATCTTTAACATACAGAACACAATTATAAAATATATGTAAATATAAAATATACTATCCAAGTAAGTGTTATAACAACGGATGTAAGGTAAATTGTCATTTTTCTATGATTTCACCACAATACTTGAGTAATTACAATACTGACTGGCAATCAAATGTTCCTATTTATGGGATTATGGTAATATGGTAGAGGGTTTAGCTAAGTTAGTGTGTATGCAACACCCAGCCCAAGTAGGTCTAATCCCAAGTATACCCCAAGCACGCATTGGACACATCCCAAGCAACCCCAGTACATCCTACGACATACCTGGGAGCCACCTGAAGTGCACCCAACACATACATAACACCTTAAAAAAAAACCTTTTTTTATAATGAAATTTGTCGTCAACTGAAGGTACAAGGAAAAAACACATTTAAACTGAATTTGCTGTCATTTGTGTAGGGCAAAAGAAAGCTTGACAAAGCCGAAACCTTTAAGGGTTTGCTTTTCTGCTTGTATTTTGGGGCATCTCTTTAGCAGAATTTGTTCAAATAATCGATGTTATATTTACACAAGAAGCAAAAGCTTCAATAAATAGATTACAAAGACGTTTCTAAAAGAAACAAACGTTAATAGAAGACAAAAATATAAACTAACTACAAACTACAAGATGACCATTAACAAAACAAATAGAAAGATATTATACTAATACCCTCCCTTAATGGTCGTCGTTTTAACTTCTAACTACCCAGAGAAATAACAGAAAAGGTTGCTCCCTTCTTCTCAAAACGCTTCTGCAACAAAAGACAAGAGTCTGCCACTGAATCTGCCACTTGAGATGAGTCTGCCACCAACCCTCCCAAAAACTGCAGAACTTCTGGAAATGACCAAAACTGATTACAAAACATCCAACCTGATGTTGGGTAACAAAATTGTCCCTCCCTATAACCAGAGACACACCGAGAACAGCTGCCACGATTTTGAGAAAAAATCGGCAAACCTTCCAAACTTTTGCAGATGAGCACGACGCTCCAAAATAGATTGCAACAAACCACAATTTTTGAGGAAAAAATCACAAAACCTTTGTTGATGTGTTTTTTATGCACTTCTCAACACAGGCAGTGCGTAGTTCTCAACACAAGCAGTGCGTAGGTGCACTACCTCTCTTGAAAGACAATCTTCCACAATCAGATTGCAGAACACTATCCCAAGGTCTCTAATGTCAGTTATTGACAGTGCTTGGAATATCTCAGTTGATTTATGTGATTTGTTGGAATCACAAGGTGGACTTATGGATGAGTTAAAAAGCATGGGAAGTTGGGTTTGCAAATGCAGTTTCAAAGTGCTGGAAGTGAATGAACAGTGGCTATCCACTCAAAACAGCAAGCTGAAACTCATCAAGTTCATCCGATTTAGCTTCATGGCGATGCTTGAGATCCTACTCTAACCAAGGACTAAAAGAAATAGCAAAAAGAGAAGGGTTAAAAAAGTTGTTTTAATCCTAAGCTATGAATGAACAATAACAATGGTGGCTGCTAAAGTAGATAGGCTTCCTAAATTGAGTTTTATTTGACCAAGAGAAACCTACAGCTACACAAAACCAATGCAATCTTCTAAGGTCTGCTGATTTTCAAATTACACATACACATCATGAACATGCAATTGAACTAGGTTGCAGCAATGACAAAAAGAAGCCCAAGCTAACTTTGCACGGCAGCTTGTCATCAACAAGTGCTAAAAGTATGGGCTGGAAGCCCATCAAATACTATAACAGCAACACCATCATGACAACCATTCAAGAAACTAATACTAAAACTAACATAGAAGGTAGAACCATGCATGCAAGATGAGCAAAATCAAAGAGAACATCCATAAAATTATGCAATGTTGTCTTCTATTGCTGCAAATGTTTTTTACAACAGCTCTCCAACCCTTACAAATGAAGGGCAAGCCCCTATATATAGTTTTCCAAAGCCCAAATGAATAGCTAGGATTAATTTCCAACGAATGGCCTAGATTTGTTTACAATAGGGTTTCACCTACCCCATAATATTCAACAATTAAAAATACATTCTTTGTCTTTTCTCTATTTTGTCATCTAGTGCCAGTCACTGTAGCAATTTGTCATTTACCTAATTGTCCTTTTATTGTAGCTAAAATAGTCTGAAAGTTGCCTTCTTACTTGATGTGTTTGCAGCGTTCTTCCTTGGATCAAACAAGCCCGTCAACGATTGGCATCAATGGATTGGTTGCCCCCGATTTAGGCGGACAGCTCCCTTATGCCCTTTTCAAGACCACCCCCTTGCTTTTTTGTCATTGAGTTCCTTGGTACAGGCCTTCCTCTAACGCCGACCCTGTTGGTGGGTGCTAGGGGGAGAGGCGAACATGAAATGAATGGTGACAGGAGCTATGCAAATTCCTTGTTCAGCTTTCTCAATGGATCTCCTTGATGGACCCGCGGTAGGCTTCTTGAATCCTGCATACATGAAGTGTCGTAAACGCTTTCACACACAAATCAAGGAAAACGTTAGTCAAATCTTGCGAAATCCTTGTTGGATCCATCCATGCATCATCAAAAGATCATAATATTCATATTTAGAGCTCATTTGGACCATAAACATTAATGCGGGCCCAAGAGGGCAGTCAACAAACGGAGGACAGCAAACCGGAAGGGAAGTTTCCGGACCTCACAAAACATAGCAAAACCGAGATTTTTCAATTATAGCGCATGGGAAAAGGTGAAGGAAGAGTGCCCAGAAAAACTTCCTTAAGATTGGACTCATTTGAAAAAACCGGAAGCTTGGAAGGGGAAAGCTGGAGGGTCATCGCCCTTTTAAAAAGGGGAAGGAAGAGTGCCCAGAAAAACTTCCTTAAGATTGGACTCATTTGAAAAAACCGGAAGTTGGAAGGGGAAAGCTGGAGGGTCACTGCCCTTTTGAAAAGGGGAAGGAAGAGTGCCCAGAAAAACTTCCTTAAGATTGGACTCATTTGAAAAAAGCTGGAAGTTTGAAAGGGAGAAATTGAGACCAGTCACCACCAGCACGAAAAGTCAATGAAACACAGCTGACCCAAAGTAAAGTCTCCGAACCCCGATGTGGAGAAGCGAAGTCCGCTGCTCTGGAGAGGGGCCGAGTCCGGCTTGGCCACAAAGGGGCAGTCTTGGGAGGTCCAGGGTCTGAGCTCCACACGGATGTTCAAATAGCCATGGAGGGCGGAGTCCCGAAACAGGAGAACCCGAGTCCAGGAGAGCAGTCTGGAAGCTCCATGGATGTTCAAAGCGGCCCGCGAAGGGGCCGAGTCCCGGGAGAAACAACCGCGCCGCGAGGAGGGGCGGGTGTAGGGGCTCCCGCGAGGATGTTTCAAAACAGCCAAAAGAGGGATGGGTTCGAAGCAAACTTAATGAAGCTTCCAGTAAAACCTTGGCAGTTCACTTAGCACCACAAACACATCCCAAATCCACCAAAAATTTTTTTCCCCAAAGTCAATAATTGTGGAAAGCGGACCGTCGGAAGTCCACGGATGTTTCAAAACAACCAAAGGAGGAGGGAGTTCCGGAGGGAAAGTTCTAAAACTTAACGGAACGTTGACGAAACCTTGGCAGTTCACTTAGGCACCACAAACACATCCCAAATCCACCAAAAAGTTGTCCACAAAGTCAAAAGTGTGGAAAGCGGACCATTGGGGGTCCACGGATGTTTCAAAACAGCCAAAGAGGGAGGGAGTTCCGAAGGGAAAGTTCTGAAACCACTGAAACTTAACGAAACATTGACGAAACCTTGGCAGTTCACTTAGGCACCACAAACACATCCAAAATCCACCAAAAAGTTGTCCCCAAAGTCAAAAATGTAGAAAGCGGACTGTCAAGGGTCCACGAATATTTCAAAACAGCCAAAGAGGGAGGGAGTTCTAGAGGGAAAATTTTGAAACCACCGAAACTTAACGGAACGTTGACGAAACTTTGGTAGTTCACTTAGGCACCACAAACACATCCCAAATCCACCAAAAAGTTGTCCCCAAAGTCAAAAAATGTGGAAAAAAGCGAATCGAGCGATCAGGGACCAAGTTAGCAAAGACAAAAGGCAGAAAAGGGACGGGGGACTTTGTTTCTCCCTGGACTTGAATACCCCAAGTAGGTGAATTTGGTAATGGGAATTTGATCGTTTGAAGGCACATAACCAATTTGGGTTTGGAAAATGGGACACGCAAAACAAGACAGGAGCAAAGCAGTCTGTCGGGAGCAAAAGAAAAGGGGGGGTCCTTGCCTACGGCAGGGCGTGTGTGCAAAACATGCACAACAACCTTGAAACTGAAGTTTACAAAGCATCGTTTTTTCGAAAAAAAGGGTAAAAACCCACAAAGGAATCCCACACAACTTTGCAAATTATAGAAGCCCAAAAACGATTTTTGAGGATAAAATCGAAAAAACCAAAGAGGTAGCTGGCACAAAATCTGAAATGCAAATCAGCATATAGAACATCATTTTTAAGCAAAAACAGTAAAACCTTTCCAAAAACCAAAGAGCCCTCCCGAACTGCGAAAACCTTGACTAGGGCATATAGGAACAAATCCTTAATTTTTGAGCAAAAAATTATAAACCCTCCCATGATTTCTCAAGCAAAAAATCAAAAACCAAATAGAATTTTTTAAGGATCAAAATTATGAAAACCCATCAGAATTTTTTTAAGGAGAAAAATTGTTAAAACCCACCAAGACTGATTTTCTTTTATAAAGGCCAAAAAAATAGTGAAAACCCACCAATGTTTTCCAGGACAAAAAATAGTAAAAATTATTAAAACCCACCAAGACATTTTTTATAAGAGACCAAAAAAAATTATTAAAACCCACCAATGATTTTTTTTTCAGGGACAAAAAAATAGTAATAAACCCACCAGAACATCAATTTTTCAAAACCCTAGCCGAATTTTCTCTTCAAAAACTAAAAAATCACGGCTTGGAACAAAAGGCGCCGAGAAATCTTGTCTAAAAACAACAAAAAATTGCGTCTAAAATTGCGCAAAAAAATCCAAAACACTCAAAATGCAGGGTCGTGCACGATTTCTTTAGAAGAAAGACCACGATTTTTGTGATTTTGGAAGCCCCGACCCAGAAAAATAAAGGCACTCAAATGACAAGATTTCCCAAAACAAACGTGGGAATAGAGAGACACAATTTCAGAATGTGTGCAAAGGGAAAACGATGGTTGTGACTGAAGGTCATGTGCAATCAACAAGTCACGAGTTTTACAAAGCCAATGCTCAACAAGCCACCCACAGAAGCAGATAACAAAACTCATGCTCAAACGCATTCTCAGAAATAAAACGCCCAAAAATCTCGTGCGAATGAGACCAGAAATTAGGCGAAAATCACAGATGGAAGCCGACACCCACAAAGTTGCGATTTTTAGAAAACTAATCCTCATGAACATGCACAGGATCTCATC
>VDFB02354915.1:0-15216 GCA_007258455.2 Sequoia sempervirens
TTTCATTTTGGACATGATTACCTTATATGACATGATGGTTGATTATATCAGTTGATTTTCTGAATTATGATATGATGTAGTGTTTTAATTTAATATGTTGTGAGATGATTATTAGTTAGAAATGTAATTCATGGATTATGTTATAATTGTTAGAATAGGTGTGACGAAGGACAATATAGCATCACTAGTTCGCGAGTGCCCTGTTATGTTGCAATTCCTTCTCACAATGCAGTATCTTGATTTAATGCTTTGATATATATGTATATATGCACATGTACACAACTTCGTTTGTATGTAGGATTGCAGGTATAAGTCTCGATTCCACCTGCTTCAGCAAGATAGGGCGAGCAACAAATAACCCAACGGATAAATGTTGATACAGAGGTGACGATGAAGTCCTTCCGTTCCATGATGTCAGGTCATCTCATTGTTTGGTATGGTTGTTGATTTTGTGTAATTGTCGTCTTTGTCTGTTGTGTTTGTGTTTTGTCTTATGTGGGCATTGATAATTATGATTTATCTTAATGATTGAAATAGATTATTTATTTTAATGCTGAATTATATTGTAATTAAATATTTAATTATTTTAATTATTTTCAAAAATCTGATATTGCAATTTAATTATTAATTAAATATTAAATATGTTTAATTATTTTAATTAATTAAATTGGTGGTGGATAATTATGTGAATAATTTAATTAAAATAAATATGTAATGTGAGGTGCAAGAAAAGTTGAAAAAAAATAGGAATTAAAGCAAAAAAATAAATAAAAGAATTAGAAAAGACAGTGGGAGCCAATAGGATTTGAGAGTTGGAAAAAAAGCTTGTTTTAAAGAATTGTCTTTCTTTTTATCTGGGATTTTTGGGAGAGCTTTGAAAGATGAGCAATATATTTTATTTAATCATGAATTTTTGAGTAGTTTTACACACACACACAGAAGAACAGAAAACTGAAGTACTCCAGGGATTGTTGAGTTCGTTCTGGACTACGGATTGGAATTGGATTCGAGGGCATCTTCAAATTTGCATTGGACTCCAGGTTCCTCTCATAGTTTTCCTCGTACCTTTCTATTCTCTGTTTGTTTCTGAAAAGAAAAATAGATCTTATTAAAAAAATAATTTTTGTGAATATAGAGAACCTCTATTGAAAACTGAAACTAGAGCAAATTATTAGACTAGAAAACAAAGAAAATTCATAGCAACTATACTGTCCAAATTTTGTCAAAACAAGAACCCTGATCTTCTGAAACATACAATCTATCAAAATAGGATTTTAGAATGAGATGATTTAGTTATTGAAGAAAATAAAAATTTTGGGGTTTTCTCAGTATTTTAATATATAATGGATCTATGCTATTGCTTTGTAATTTCTCTATTTTCTTAACATTTAAGAAAATCTGTTTCTCTATTCTGTCTCTGTTTGTTTTTATATTTATGAAAATAATATATATATAATATATATATATATAATATATATATATATATATAATGTTTATTTTATCTTCTGATTTCTGTGCCTGTGATTAAAAGAATTATTCTTCTGTATTTTTTTATGAATATATTCTATATATATATATATATATATATATATATATATACGAATTCCGTATATATATATATACATATTTATTAGTTAAATGTTCTGTGCAAAGTATTGTTTATATATTTGAAATTTGATAAATCAAACTTTATTTTATTTTATTTTTATATTTCTGTGGCCGAATCGGTCGACGGCGCTGTACCGAGCGAACTGTTATTTCAAAATAAATAAATTTTATTTTAAAAAGAAATTTCATTTTTTTTAAAAGGGATGTATGTTTTTATTGGGTGCAGGGGAAGGACGGTGGAGGCCGTACCTCCCCCCTTCCCCATCTGCCGCGGACGGCTGTGGCAGCAGTCCGTAGACTGCGCGCACAGCAGTCCGTAGACTGTTGTGCAGTCCGCCACCAGCAACTTGGGCTGCGTGGCTTGCATGGGATTTAAATTTTTGTTATTATTTTTTATTTATTTTAATTTTTTAATTTTAAATTATATATATAAATATATATATATATATTTATATATATATATAAATAAATATATAATATATATATATATTTATATATATATATATTTATATATATATATTTATTTATATATATATTTAATTATATATATGTTTTTTTTTTTTAATTTATTAATTAAGATTGGTTTAAAAGTAAAATACAATTTTGTTTAGAAATAAAATATTAATGATTTTAGTTTAATAAAATTTAGTTGGTTATTTTATTTAATATTTTTGTTAGTTTGTAATGTAATTGAATAATAGTTAAGATTAATTTGTATTATTAAAGTGAAGGGGTGAAATTACAATTAGGTTATTTTGTTTAAAAAAAAAATATATAGATTATATTTATATAATTTTAATGTTATTTTATTACATTGCACGAATGAAATTTTATATTGTGCTTAAATGTTTATTCTTGTTTCTATTTAGATAATTTTTTATATATGCTGATTGGGCAATGTTTAATTATTATTTTGACTAAATAAATATTTAGACAAGAATAAGTTTTTAGTTGTGATTGTGAATTCTTTTGAGACATTCGTATTTAGCTATTTAATTGGGATTAGAATCAAACCTAATGGTGCAACTTTGCAAATGTTATGAGAGTTTTACTTTTATGATATGTAATGATGTCTTTGTGGGAACCCATTGCTGATTTTGTAACCTTATCCCAGAGGCTTGTTATTTTATAATGTCGTCTTCGCCTTAGTAGGCTTTGAAGTTTTTAGTTTTATGAGAGGAAGGGTTGAACAGTTGGTTGAGACTTTTGATTTTGAGCAATTGTGAGATGGTTAGTACCTCGTGTATCTGAGTTTTGGTTTTATGATTTATATGTGTTGTTTCAACCCTTGCCTGCTTGAGATTTGTTAGGGGTCATAGGTGGGAGAGTGGCTCTTCATGGGCGTCGGCGCCTCGGATGAGGAAGGGCCAGGATAACCCTCGAAGAGTAGTAAACAAGTGATAACCTAAACAATAGATTTAGGGGGTTGGGTAGTTTAAACACACAAGATAATAAAACTTTGGATTCCTCGGCTATGCATTAGGGCTACCTTAGACTAGTGATAGACTGAGAAGGCCGTGGTCGGCATAGTCATAGTCTCGTCTTCACGAGAGACTATTGGCTCCGCATTAGCTACCCTATGGTGCCGGCGCCTCAGTTAGGAGGAAGGGCCAGGATATCCATAGATGGGTGCCGGCGCCTCAGTTGGAGGAAGGGCCAGGAAATCCCATGAGAGCTATGCGATGACACTCTCCACTTGACACCCTTGTGCATTGTTTGTAGTTGCTTCTGGATATTGTATCTTATGTATTTTCGAGGGCTAGATGGGTGCCGGCGCCTCAGTTGGAGGAAGTGCCAGGAGATCCCATGAGAGCTATGCGATGACCCTCTCCACTTGACACTTGTTTGCCTTGGTTTTGGTTGCCTCTGGACTTGCGTACTGAATGGTTGTTTTGATTTATATGGAATCATGTACTTTTAATTGTTTCAGATTTATTTGGAAACGTATTTTGGATGTTGTTACGGTTCTTCTGGATATTGTATCTTGTGATGTCTTTGATTCTTGTGAATCTGTCTCATGATTGCTAATTGGTGATGCTTCGTGTCATTGTGATGGGTTTATTAGTGTTAACTTGTTATGTGATTTGTGAACGTTGATGGTGGTTCATTGTATGCTTTGAGTTGTACTTGTTGGTATCATGTTGTTGTTGAGTCGGTCTGACATTCATGGTCGGGTTCACTTCCTCGTCACCTCTGAGCACGGGGGGTGAGTTACTTGTAATTCACATGGTTGGGTGGAACGTGCTCCGCACCCGTTGGGTTCCCCATCAGCGTCTTGTCTTCTCAGCATTCCGCAGTGGAGTTGTACCAGTGATCACTTGTATTTCATAATTCATTGTACTTGTATCATTCCCATGTTGGGAAACTCATTGTAATTCATTTATCAAGAGATTGTAATGTAACAGTAAAACGATGATGTAATAGTTAGAATCATTTGTATCTCTTTTAAGAGATTTATCAGGGATGTAATTATGCGATGTCTATCTTACTCGCATCATGCTTATCGGATGTATCATTGTATATGGTTATCATGAATTAAATGGTTATGTTATATTCTTTATCTGTTCTTATGTTTTGTTGTTGCGATGTAACCTCGCGTGCCCCAGAGAACCAAGTGTGTTAATGTGATGTAATGTGCTATGTGAATTATGGTTAAGTGTTGTTACATGTTTAATTTAATTATTTAAAAAAAATTATTTGTTGTGTGTGTGTTCTCTGGGGTTTGCAAGGCGGGCATTACAGAAATACTTCAACCCAGAACATTTGGTAAACCTTATTCGCACACTAACACATGGAACACACATTGTACTATACCAAATGAAGTGAAACCTTGAATTATGAAAGATACAAACAATATACACCATTTCCTAAATCTGAAAAACTTGAAGCCAAACTATGGAGAAACGCGAAACAAATACATTTCTCCTAGACCATAGAAATCATCACTAAAAATTGGTTCACACACTGGTGAAAATATCTCACTCTGTACAATGATCCGGAAACCCAAATTCAGAATATAGCAACCTATAACAAAGTTGAACAACATATTAGATCTGCACAGGCATAGCATCAACATAGAAGAAACATAGAGCACATCTTGAAGCACATTTAGAACACCTGCACAACACTATTTTCTCTATTTATCAATTTTTCTCAAAAGCACTTGGAAACCAAGTACCAAAGACATCATTTCAGCTCATTACTATTGGCAGCTCAAGGGAAGATCTAATCATTAATCATGAAAAATGCATTAGAAGCACACATAACACCAAGATTTTTATGTGGAAACCTTGTTAGGGGAAAAACCACGATGGAGGTTAGTCCACAAGATTATACCTTGTTAAAAGTATAAGGAAATATGAATGGGGAATGCACATGCATTCAAGAACATTGCTTAGAGATCACTGCTCAAATACAAGGATTATTACCCAAGGAAGACACATTGTCTTATAGAAAGATTCATATTAAAACCATCCAGATTTGAATTGAGAAAATAGCATCTGCTAATGCCTAGTTACAGTTCCAGTTAAGCACATGAAAACTTCTTCACTCTTCTTCACTTTCTGCTCTACCTTCAAATGATCTGAACTTTATTCGCACATAGGAATCATACACTTCACATTCGTACCTCTTCCACACTTCAAAAAATTGCTCTTATATATCCAAAACAAGAAATTACAGCACTATAAATCAGCCACAAAAAGATAATAAAATAATTATAAACAGTCGGCAAAAAAAAAATGATTATTCATGCAAATCAACCAAGGTTGAGCATAACATAGTGAAGACCAAAAAAATCTCCAACATGCAAACACTTCAATTAATTTCTCCTTGAAGATCCACAACACGCTTCAACACCTTGTTGGCCAAGAACATGAAAAATATGAACACACAAGAGAAAATCTCAAATCACGAGCACAATGATCAATACAAACATGCCACAAAGATATAGAAAAAACTAGAAACATCCAAAAGCATCATGAAACACTAGAGAAGCATCCACAACAAATGAACTTATTGAAATCTTAGAATCTTCAATTAGGAACACTAACCGAAGTGACATAAAAACTGTCAGAATGAAGATCACCATAACTCGATCAACTCTTCATACAAATTTTTGAAACTCAACGTGGATAAACTAGATATACTCAATAAGAAACCCTTTCATCCACAACCTAAAAACAACAATGTACTGAACACATTGACAGAAAAAAAAACTTCACTTCACCACTGACAACTTGTAGCACTTCTTATTACAATTTTCTCAATATCCTCGACATATACAACTTCTAATGCAACAATGTTAATAGTGTTGAAATCAATGACAACTACATATTAGCCACACAACCACAACATCCAACAATCTCCCCCTTTGGTATTGATGGTAACACATGATGTGAAAAATACCATCAACACAACTATGCTTACTCTTCCTTTAAGTTCTGAATTTTCTTTCCTCACATGATCTCCCCACAAGGCTCTTCTCCCTAGATAATCAACAGTTTGTTTTTCACATTACTCTTCTCCCCCTTTGACTTCAATGACAAAGATCTCTTCAATACAAGCTCTGATATCAATTTTTTGCAACTCAAGGGAAGACAATTGAGAGGGGGGGGTAAATCAGTTGTCACCAAATCATAAACTTATTCAACTTATTAACCTTAATTTTAGAGCCAATCATTAATCAAGAAAGCATAAATGAACAACACATCATAAGCACACATAACACCAATATTTTTATGTGGAAACCCTGTTAGGGGAAAAACCATGGTGGAGGTCAGTCCACAAGATTATACCCTGTTAAAAGTATAATGAAATATGAATGGGGAATGCACATCATTCAAGCACACTGCCTAGAGCTCACTACTCAAATACAACAAGGCTTACTGCCCAAGGAAGACACACTGTCTTACAGAAAGATTCAGATTAAAACCATCTGGATTTGAACTGAGAAAATAGCATCTGCTAATGCCTAGTTACAGTTCTGGTTAAGTACATGGACACTTCTTCACTCTTCTTCATTCTTCTTCACTCTCTGCTCTACCTTCGAATGATCTGAACTTTATTCGCACATAGGAATCATACACTTTACATTCGTACCTCTTCCACACTTCAAACAATCACTCTTATATATTTGCAACAAGAAATTACATCGCTATAAGTTGGCCACAAAAAGATAATAAAATAATTACAAATAGTCGGCCCAAAACAAATAAAGATTATTCATGCGAATCAACCAAGGTCAGCCATAACATAGTGAAGACCGAAAACATCTCCAACATGAAAACACTTCAATTAATTTCTCCTCGAAGATCCACAACACACTTCAACACCTTGTCGGCCAAGAACATGAAAAACATGAACATGCAAGAGAAAATCTTGGATCGATGCAGACATGCCACAAAGATAGAGAATGAACTAGAAAAATACACAAGCATCATGAAACACTAGAGAAGCATCTGCAATAATTGAACTTACTGAAATATCATAATCTTCAATCAGGAACACTAATTAAAGTGACAAAAAAATTGTTAGAATGAAAATCACCATAACTCGATCAACTCTTCATGCGGATCTCTGAAACTCGACATGGATAAACTAGACATACTCAACAAGAAACCATTTAGTCCACAACCTCAGAACAACAACGTATTGAACACATTGATAGAAAAAAAAATTCTCTTCACCACTGACAACCTATAACACTTCTTATTACAATTTTCTCAATATCCCCGACATATACAACTTCTAATGTAACTATGCTAATAGTGTTGATATCAATGACAACCACATATCAACAACACCACCACAAAATCCAACAATTACTTCATTCCAACTCATCTTCAGACATTGCAACATAAAGATAGATCCATTTACTCGTAACACTTCCTTGATATCTCTACTACACATGCACACCCTGCAACAAACTATTTTCCTCTTTTTCACAATTTTCTCAATATTGTCAAAATATTCATCATGCAACAAACTTTCTAAACACATAGTTGACATCAATGACAACACCAACCTATAGACATCCTATTGAAATGAATGAAAAAACCTTCATACTTGCAATAAATACATATACATGATTATTAGGATCTCCCTTCCCATTATATTTCTCAAAACATGGTATTTTAGTGTTTTGTGGGATTGGTGTTTTTAAAATGGAAAATGATAATGGGCTACAAGTAAGGTATATTGGATGGTTTGAATGGGATTAAATTTGTTTCATGTTGGATATTTGTTGTTGTAATGAAGACATGTTTTACAAAATTTTCTTTATGATGGGATCAATTGGTGACGTGTGTTGAGAGTTTGTAGAATGTCTAGGACTATTGTTATTTTGGTAAGGGAAGAGAAAATTGAAATTTAGAGAAGTAAATGGAAGTGTGGAAGATAGTGAAACAAAGTTATATTGATTGATAGGATTTCCACATGAAAGCCCAAAGCTAGTGTTGAGACCATTACCATTTTATATAGTAGATGTTATGGCTAGAGGAGTGAAAGAAGGAATAGAAGATGTGATCATGGGAGAGGATAATTGTGTTCCAATTTGATTTTTAACATTGTTAATAATTTGAGCGCAACTAGTTTCCATTAGAATTTTAGAATCTACTATGTGAGATAGACTGCATAAAACTTCTATTCCTTGTGAATAATTAACCAATTTTATCAGGTTATCCAAAAGAGGGAAAATTTGTCTAGCCAAAGATTCAGTTTTCAAGTATAACTAGAGACTTTCCAAGTCTTTATTTAACTTTTGGAGTTTTTCTTCAAGAACATGTGCCACAATGGTTTTTAAGTTTGCATAAATGGATTGTGGTGAAGAGGACATTGGTAAAGTGGGATATGAGTGGGTTTGAAGAATTATTATGTTGTGGTTCCTTGAGTGAAAGAGTTAATGATCTCAAGATCAACACTAGAGCTAACTAAAGTATGTGAAGCCATGAGTTGATAACTTAATATCATATGAGTGTTTGCTATAGAAAATTAAGTCATGAAACTCATAAATCAAATATAAGCTTCAAGACACCTAAATATTCCTAAGATGAAAAGAAGGAAAGATAAGAAAATTATGCTATTACAAAAAAATTAATAGAAAAAAAGAATAGATCTAGAAAAAAGTTGTTGGGAGAAAACTATCACTGCAATCTGAGTGAAAACTGATAGGATAGGGGCGCTGGGCACCCTAGTCTAGAATTGGAATATTTTAAGCTTTAAAATATTAAATAGATGAAGTAGTATTTTTAGATCTTAGAGTGTGCAAACCCAGGTATGAAACCTGACATAACTCCACAAATCAAGGAATCCCTATGATAGGTACAAAAATGCATACATTTAGGGTTTTAAAAGTATTAAAAAGAGAAAATAAGCTCAATTTACTTCACACATGAATGTTCCTAGAAGGAAAAATATGATAATCAAGTGGATTTATTGCTAAAATACTAAGAAAAAATCTTTATGCTTTATGCAAAGTTTAATGAATTGAAATATTTTACTTTCAAAATTTAAACATGATATGCATGCACATTAATAATAAGCCTTTTAAGTAACCTAATATTCAATTATATTGCAAAATAAAGGATGTATAAATTAGAGAAATTGCAAGTTTAAGAGATGTTGGGTTGACCAAAATGTGAGATGGTCAAATGGGATATAAGGCTAATGGATAACTTAAACCACTCATTCTACCATGGAACATTGGGGGACACAAAAGTAAATAAGATAAACTATTTGGCTGTTATCCTCAAAGAAGATCTAGAACAACATCCCCTTTTGTGGGTTGATGATGGGATGATTTATAATTAGGTAAATTAAGACTAAAGAGGTGGACTATCACAAATTCTGAAAATTACACAACAAAATTATAAAATTGAAAGAAGATCTAGGTAATGTAGATAAAGGGGCGCCTATGGTATAAATTTGAGGCTGATTTGGCTAGATTGGGGTGCTGGGAGCCCTAGTCTAAAGATGCTAAATTTTTGGATCTAAAAGTAGGTGTAGGTACAATAGGGTTTATAGGTCTTTGACTATAAAAATCCATCTTTGAAGTCTGACAACGTGTGAATTATCAACTTTTCTCTAATTTAATGAGAGAAGGTGGTTGAATGCTTATCCTAGGGTTTTGATGCTTTGAGATCTCCAATTCACTTTAATGCAATTCAAACCTCTAATTTGCAAGGACAAGGAAAGAAGGGATGTGTTGTATAGGGGCTTGCCTTGGTCAATCCCCGTTTTGGTGTTTCCACCTCCACACATGACTATGATGACAATGATATAAATCAAATGCTCTATGGAGAGCATAAGAAAATGGATAAAAATAAATGATAAATGACAATGTTGTAACTTACCACTCAGGCCTACATTCGTTGTTGGAATGGAGTCATTTGGCACATCTAATACAAGGAGAAATGAAGGTTGCTTGAAGATATTGCAAGTGTTACTTCTCACAAAAATAATAAACATGAATTTATTGATGTGTTGTAGACATGAATTTGGATAAAAGAGTACTGTATATATTCTTCTTATTTTTCTTTTGAAATTTCTTTAATTTCTTGTTGGATTTTCTTAAGAGATCAAAATTTCATTAGTTGTTCAAATGGAGGGAAAGAATTATATTTATATTATTTTCAACATATTTTGCATTAACCGTTATGTCGAGATGACAATTGATTTTGAATTTTTGAACATATTGAGGCTGACAATAATATTTGAAATTTGTGGCTTGATTAGGGGGGACAGGGGCATTGGCTGCCCTAGGCCAACCCTATTTTTCTTTTTAGATATTTGTTAAATACATATTTAATTCATTTTTTTAAAAATGATAATTAAACGAGTAATAAATAAGCATAATTAGGCACATGAACTTAGGAGGATGTCAAACATAGTGTGAAATTGTCAAAGGTGATTCATGATGCTAAAAAATATAATAATTTTTGAAAAATATGAGGCTTTCCATTTAAAGATAAAATTTTCCTTGCCATTTATTCTTCTTTTCTTAATTTTTTGTAGACCCATTCCCACATATCTTTGAATGAAGGCTCAAATACAAACGAAATACCCAAATAACTTATAAATTTATTTGGACCACCCCATTGCTAAACCCATTTCAAAAACTAAGTAGTAGGGGAGTGATGTAGAAGAATCCATGGTCAATGGAAATCCTCATCAACCAAAAAGAAAGCATTTAATTTTCGTATGGTTTGGTAATTTTGAAGTTGGTGAATAAATTGCAATATTAGGCCTACATAATATATTAAATAATTGGAATTTTTATATTGTTGCAAAAATATTGATGTAGGAGATAGTTTAGGAGGTAAATTTTGATTTGTGAAATGCAAAAAGGAAAAATAGGCAATTTGGGCATGAATATTTGGCAAGTTACAAGTTGAGGCAACTCATTAAATCTCCTCAACTGTAGCATGGAAAAATATGGGCACCCATGTTATGTTGACTGTAGCTTTTCCAAGATTGGGCCTATTTGGTAGGAGTGGGAATCCAATTTGTTTCCTATTCTTGGGAGTGGTTTTGATTTTTCTTTTTGTTGAGCATTTAATATTCTTCAATACATTTTTAGTGCATTTTTTCAGGTTGGGTGTGGAAGATGGAGGCTATAGGAAATGGAGGTAGTGGAGGTGTTATTGGAGGTGACTTGACAATCTTGAATGAATATTCTTTTCTAGAATGGAGGGGTGGATATTCTAGGCATGAATTTTCTTGGCGAGAAGTTAGAATACATTTTTTTGCAAGTTTGGGAGGTGTGTTGCAACAACAAATGGATTATGAAATCCACGGTTGAAGATCAACAAATTTGATTATTGAATATTACAGATTGGGGATTCAAATTCATAGTATAGGAGGATGATTTGAAGAAGAAGCATATGTAGCTTGATTTTATTTTTCATTCATATAGTAGCTTTATATTTTATTTTTAGTGATTTTCTTCAGCTTGTATGGCTACACAAACCTGTGTAATTAAACTTATTTGAATTATGAAACATTGTTGCAATTTAAAATAATGAGGATTTAATATATTGTTGTAAATTGTTGTATCTTGTTTTTTGTTGGTGATATTGAAAGAATTTGTGTGAGAGTTGTGTGTGAACTCTCTTACATCAGTGGTATCAGAGAAGGTTGTTCTTGAGTTTGTAGATAGAGCACCAAAGTGAGGCAGTTTGTGGTAGGACCTATGAGTTGTGGGTTGTGAGAAAATGCCTCCAAGAGTAGCCCCATGAGGTATGGGTAGAGGTGGAGGTAGAAAACCTCCTAGTATGGATGATTTTAGAGCCCTTCAAAGGAAAGTTCAAGCATTGCAAGAAGAGTTTCATCGAGAAGCTGATGTTAGAAGAAGATATGAAAGTGAAGATGAAGCTAAAAATGAGGAAACATTTGAAGAAGAAGCACATGATGAAATAGATCCTATAGAAATAAGATTTCTTAGAGCCATTTCCAAGATTGGAAAAAGACTAAAGATGGAAGTCTCAAACTTTAATGGAAGCTTAAATCTAGAGGAGCTCATAGATTATATAAATGACATGGAAGAATTCTTTGATTTCAAAGAGATTGAAGAACTCGACAAAATGAAATTTTCAAAGATAAAACTAAACAGACATATTAGAATTTTGTGGAAAGAAATCTAGCTTAAAAGAGGAAAGAGAGGAAAAGATAAAATCACAAGTGAAGGGAACACAATCTACTGAGGGGAGGGGGTGAATCATTATATCTAATCAATTCAAAATTCTTAACTCAACCACAATTATCAGAATATATGATTCTTCACAACTAACCCAAAAATAAGTAATTAAACATAGAACATGAATCTTCACTACTACTAAGAAACATCAAGAGCACACATACACATACAAGAGAACAAAAAATATACATGGAAACCCAAGATGGGAAAACCATGGTGAGAATAACTTCGTCGATCTACTGTCCAAATCCAACCTCACAAAGTAGAAATATACAAGTGAATTTTACAATCTGAATTAGGCACCAACCTACTAGAGATGCCAATCCCCAACAGAATGAGAACGAGAGGTAGAACACTAGTCCCCCTAGAATATAGAGATAATTCTTGTGGATCTTCAATACAATAGAGAAAACCTCATACATGTGCCATAGTTTCCTTAGAAACACTTCCACTCTTCATATGATCTTCTGATAATACCGCACAAATTGGAAAATAAATATTCACCACCTCTTTAATTTACACTTGTAGCCAAGTTTTCTTCACATTGGTGTAATTCTACTTGACATAATACTCATTGTGTATTTGTGTAACAAAGAAATATAGGTAACATTGCATTAAAACTCTTCCATGTTAGAAAAGTATCCACAAATAGCTAGGATGACATAAGGTGGACCTAAATCCAAATTACATGAAACATGTAACATGTTGGTTCAAAATAAAATTTTATTGCCATAAAAAGAACATGATGCTATTAACTACCACATGGACCTTAAAGAGGTCCTATCTTAACACCACATGCAATATTTAAATTTCACACACTACTAGGTGTTTTTGCACAAGTCTCAAATACCAATTGGTTGACAAACATACACATAGAACCTTCTATCACTTCAAACTTTCTACATGCTGAACATATCCTCCAAAAACTATAGAATATGATTGAACAAGTGTAGGCATACTCTCATTTCAAATTGTAGAGCCTACAACATCTCCAAAAGGGAGACATGAGAAAAAATGAACCTAATAAATATTGAATTGAAACATTTTGGTACAGTCTTTTGGACCATCATTGTCAGAATAAACAAATACATGCATGATATTGCAAGCATACAACAATCAATCCAACTCTCAGAGAGAAGTCACTCCTCAATAAAACTAATTTAGTGATATGATTGATATGAAAATACAATTTCCATCATAGATATGTATACAACCATACTAAACTTTTGACACATAGCATATTACAAGGAATATAACATATATTTCTGCAAAATTTTGCAACTCAAAATGATAAATCAAGGGGAATATAATGATAGTTCAAGTACTCGACACAAAGAAAACCTTTGACATTAATCCTCTTCATCAATGAAAACCTTTGACATCAATGAAAAACTTTGTTCAACAATCTCCCCCTTTGTAATTGATGGAAAAGAACAAAATGTTGGACCACCCATAAAACCAATTGAACACACACAAAGATATTTATCCTCCTTAGATTGATTTATTACCCTTGGAAGATATATCATTTTGAGTTCACTTTCTTCCCATTCTACATCAATGGTAAAGGTCAACACTCCCCCTTTTTGTATTTCTAGTACTTTGTATAATCTAGAAACTTGTTTCCTAGATAGAATCCCCTGAGTCCATGCTTCACTATTGCTAAAATTATTTTACAAGAACAACCAACCTTCTTGTGGTAGGGAGACAAAGCTCCCCCTCAACTTGTGCTTCCTCTTGATTCAAGAGGAGGGAGTAGCAACTTCCAACTTTTGTTGGAGAAACTCAAATGTCTCCTTAGGAAGTGGCTTTGTAAAAATGTCTACTACTTGCTCCTTTGTCTCAACATAGTCCAACTTCACCTCCTTTTCTATAACCTTCTCCCTTAGAAAATAATACTTGATTCTAATGTGTTTTTTCCTTGAATGCATTACTGGATTCTTTGAGTTATTAATGGAATTGATATTATCACAAAGAATAGAAATAGGTTCATCAAACTTAATATGAACATCTCCTTCAAATTTTATTTCATCCATAGTAGTTGAGTACAACATTAGGTTTCAATAATATATTCCACTACTATTATAGAAAAATAAACTAAGTCATGTTTCTTGTTCAACCATAACACAAAACTATCACTAAGAAGGAAAGCTCCACCACTTGTGCTCTTCTAGTCATCTATACTTCATACCCAATTTGTGATGAAGGGTACACTTATTGTATCAAACTCACAACAAAAACATAGGTTCACATAGCAAAAAATCTAGGAAGAAAACAAGAGATTTTATTATTCTAAAAATGGAAAACAATTCATAGAATTACATGGGCTTTTCTGATTACAAAGTATTAGTCAAGCGTGCAAATTAAAGCCTTTAATTTATGCTCTATGATCTTAGAATACACCTTCATGCTCTCTACAACTTCTTCTGTGTCTCTATATACTATTCTCCCCCTTCATGTTGGCTTAGCCTCTCGAATTTTTTTTCCTTCCATGTTGTCTCAGTATCACCTCGTCATCTAATGAACACCGAGATCTCCTAGGAAGTTATCTCATTATCAGTAACTTTAATTCTTATTCATTCGTGATAGGTAATCATCTTCCATCCATTGATTTTAGGTTTGAAATCATCTTGCCAATGATCAAGTTGATTCACAACAATGATGTGAAATCAACGAGTAACTTCATGCCACCTGTCACCACCTTACTCGTCTACCTATCGCCTTTGATCTGCTCATGTTTCCATCCATCCTCTTGCCATTGCAGTGTCAAGGGGACCTCAAATCCTCTCACTCTGATACATCCAAGTCTCGTCGATGAGGCTTTATCAAAAGTTCAGTTCTTTGTCGTCATCACTTTATTAGTAGGTTGAAGGGATGTGTATTCTTTTCAGCTTGAAGTATCATCGCCACCCTAATAT
>VDFB02354916.1:0-11903 GCA_007258455.2 Sequoia sempervirens
GGGGCTTATTTAGCATTTTGGATTGTTTTAACACACTTTGACTTATTTAGCATTCTGGATTGTGTTTTAGCGCATCCGAGAGCTTATTTAGCATTCTGGATTGTGTTTTAGCGCATACAGACAGCATTTTCATAGGAAATCTTAAAATAGTCGTATCTTGGTCATTTTTTGGTCTTTTTTCGAGCTTTTTTTTTTTTTTAGCAATGGGGGAATTGGAATTTCATAAGCTATCTAATGGTGTAAGTTTTTATCAGATTTTATAGAGTTACAGCTTTAAAATTCTCACATATTTAAAAAAAATTACTTTTTTTGGGATTTAATCACACTTTTGCTTGCATGCATGTGTTTCTTCTTGTCTTGGTGACTTTTTGGTGAATCATACGGAGCTAGAAAAGCGTTGGAATCAGTCACAACATCAATTTGGAAAGCGAAAATAACCAGGTGCACTCGTTTCATCCTTCATCTCTTAATCTTGTTTGTCACACATTTCAATTTGGGGCATAAAATTAATCATTGTTTGCAAACACATTTGGATTTGGGCTCTTAAAAATGAATATTTTCTTCAATCACATATTGAAAATTGGGTCTAAAATTCACCACTGTCTTCCATAACATCTTGATTTGGGATCTAAAAAGAACAAGTGTTTGAACTTTTTTTACACACATTTCATTTCTAATCTAAGGGAAATTAATCATTGTGAGTGTGAATCAAGTGTGTGTGTGATCACAAACACCTCACTTGGTTTGCTTTTGTCAAACCCTTCATAGGAGGCCTGCTAGGGGATTTTATCACCCCTGGGGACAACCTTAATCGAAGTGTGAATAGAAAGACACGCTTGTTTGGAAGTTAAAATCTTATCACTCTTGGCTAAGCCCCAAAGAACTTTATACCTTTGGGAAGTGAAGGTGAAGGGTGGGTTACCCCTTTCTCCCGACTGTGTGATAGGATTTTTCTTTCAAATCATCCTTAGTCAACCTTGTTCAAACTAGTTTGAAACCTAATTGGCCATACCCAGTTGACTAGTTCTAGGACTTGTTGATGTGTCTTCTTCAAGTGTGTGCTTAATAATCACATTCATAAATTCCAAAATTCAAACTTTCTTATTTGTCTTGCATGTGTGATTCATGTGTGTACATGTGTGATCATTCATTTAAATATTGCCAAATCAAGCTAAACACTAAACACATAAAGACAAGTCACTTTACATGTTCTTCCAACACATTCACATCATATCCATTTCATCCTAATCAATTCAAGTCATCCAATCTAATCATTCCACATCATCACCATCACCACTTGTCAAAATGGTCATGATCATAAACAAGCCCAATCCTAAACCTAAGCCCGAGATCATAATTCAAGGAGTCCCTTTCTATAGTCCAAATAATGAAACAAAACCTAAACCTAAAATCAGACTTCGAGGGGCTTCTCCTTCCACCTCATACCAATCTTATCCATCCACTTCTTCGTATGTCAATACCACATCAACCTATCAAGCCACATCACAACAAACACATGTGAACCTAATTTCTACCTTGCAACAAGGCCAAACTTCCTCAAGTCTTAATGCCACCTTCGACAAGGGGAACACCAATCTAGCACATGCACCCTATAACTTTATCATACCTTCATCCAATCAAAACCAAAACCCTAAGCCAACACCTCCCACCCATACACCTACAAAGGATGTCACCCAAGGGCTACAAGCAAGGAATCAATTGTCGCCATGTCATTCAACACATATACTTGAACATGCAAAAGAATCCTCAAACATCATGTCAAGTCCTTCAAGCCAACCATGTCATCCACAACCACTTGATCCAATTCAAGAGTCATCCCCTTCCACCTCCATTCAAATAAATCATGAGGTATGTCAAGAGAAAAATCCTAAATATGAGGAAACATTACCCCATTATCCACATAAAGATCAACACCCTCCTAATGATTCCATTAATAACACACCTAATACTGTTCATGATCAATCTTCCATATTTGATCAAGACCCCTTTTATGATCAAGAAGACCATGATGATCCTCTTAGCCAACTTTATGCATTCCATGGTCAAGAGCTTTCCACCTCATCCATCCATGATCCATCAACATCCACTTCCCTTGATGAGACATATGCCTCCCAAGCACACATAGAATATCAAACAAATATCTTGGATCTAAGTGAACACAAAGCTAATCAAGATCCTAATGATCCCCCATCACCCATTATCGACCCCATTGCAAGTCCTCCATCATATCCTATTGGTTTTTCTACCCTCATTCATGAATGTTCCTCCTTCGAACAACAACCATTATCTTCCATTGCTTCATCCAATAAGGAACTTGTGTCTAGTGTTTCACTTACACCTAGTCCCATTGTCCATTGCACACTCCAAAACATGAACCACCAAGGTAAAAGTATAGAACTTCATGAACAAGGTATTTTGGAGCCCATCCATGTCAAAGTCCCTCCACGCTCTTATGGCCTTGGACATACACCCCAAGGACAACATCCTAAAGATGTTGGTACTTCCTCCATGCATCCCAAGTCCACTTTCCATCATAGAGCCTATCGTATCCCTAAAACATATGTTGCCATTCCACCTCCATCATCCTACAAATGTCAAAAGCATGTGACCATACACCTTCCACCATCAACTCTACCACCATTGCTTCCAACTCCCAATATTCCTCTATCTAATCTACCTCCACTTCTCCCAACACCTAATATCCCTACCATTCAATCCTCTTATCCCTCCATCCATAAATACCCTAATATTCCTAATCATGACCAACAAATGCACACATTGTATAAACATGAAGCTTCCACCCATTCCACCATACCCATGGGATTCAAAAGCAATAATTTCAATGCCTCTACCTATAAAGTAAAAAATCCTAAGGGTTCTCATGCCTTAGGACATCAATACAAAAATTTAAAGCAAAATACATCTAAAAAGCTATATAAGCCCATGCCTCCAAAAGTAAAGGCTAAACTAAATTGGTTTGGGTACCTAACAAAATAAAGCAAGTCAAATGAGGGGCATACATCACAAAATCCCCAACCATCCCCTTCCATCCAAAATGCATTCTATTCAAAATCTAAAATTCTTAAAACCCACAAGCAAAATAAAGAAAATCATAGAAATATTAAAGTCTATGTGTTTTCCACTTCATCCACCACCTCCTAAGCAAACATCTCCATTGCTTCCTACACCGCATCCACATCAAAAGCTTCAATGTTTATCACAATGTGTGCAACCATTGGTCATGGTTCCCTTCCATTTCACAACAATCCCACATACCTCCACCTCCCCATCCTTCAACTACTATCCTACCTATCTTCCCAATCACCTTCCTATGGTCCATGCTTTTGCATAAACCTTTCATTCATCTTTTGCACAAGTCCCATATAAACCCTATCATCTTCCCTACATAATCCATATCATAATCCACTATTTTCCTCCATAATCTACATCATAATCCACCATCTACCTAATCCATCTCACACTCATGTCATCCCTTACCAACATCTATGCATAATGACATTTGACATAGTCCATGCAATGACATCCATCCCTAGTGGGGCTATTACCTTTCATGCAACTAGACACTTGAGTCCCTCCTATCCATATTCCCACTTCTCTATCAAAGTCAAAAAGTCAAAAAGCAAAAACACAAAAATGAAAAAAAAAAAAAAAAGAGTAAAGGAAATCGCCGTTAGAGGCGGGTAGAAACTGACAGCGGTGCTACGGATAAGTACCATGATGAAAACCTAGCAAATAGGCATCATGTGTAGGTTGATCTTCTATGTTGCTTACACTTGGGGGCACAATGTCTTATCTATCCAACCTATCCTTTTCATGTCTTATCATTTCCATCCTACCTACCATCTTTAGCCATCATACCTATTATATTGAGTCCATTCATCCACCCTTCTTCTTTTGATCTTGATAAAGATATAGGGGCAAAATTTTGAAACATGTTTTTTGGGTATCTCTTGGCATACCTCATCCTTCCAAACAAGCCTATCATTATCCTATTGCCATAAGCTTTGTCATGAAAAATCCTAAGTATTGTACCTAGAATGGGGCATGCTATTCCTATGTGACATAGTCTTTGGAAATCACATCCTTGTTCTCCTATGATGCCTACATCCATTCCATTCACTATGACCTATCCATTCCATCCATCCATATATCATGAGCCTTTTATCCCTTATCCCATCACCCACCCCTTCATCCATCAATCCCATTTATCTCCTTGCACCTAGACTTGTTTTTCCCTTTTCATTGGTATCTAGCAAAAAGGCTACTCAAATTTCCATCCTTTGACTTTTTACATCAAAACATTTCAAAATCCAAAAATCCAAAACATTCCAAAAGTCCAAAAATCAAAACTTGTTCAAAGTCCAAAAAATCAAAACATCTCAAAAGTCCAAAAAATCAAAACATTTCATAAATCCAAAAAAATCAAAATACTTCAAGGATAAAAAAAATCAAAACATTTCCAAAATCAAAAAAAATAAAACATTTCAAGGGAGATCCAAAAAAAATCATAAAAAAATGTAAATCAAAAAAAATCAAATATCCAACAAAAATCCAAACAATAAAAAATCAATCCATCAATTAATTCTTCAGTTTTATCTACTTGTTGATCCATCACCTCAATCCGTTAGTAACCATTCAACCAATTCAATCATCTTCATCAAAACCATTGCATCCAATCAAATCAATCCAAGCCATAATCCAAATGCAAGTCAATCCTTAATCCATACCAATCAAGTTGATCAATCTTGTCAAATTATCCAATCACATCCTTTGGTCTCGATCCTAATCTTGTCGTAAACCAAATCAAATTCAATCAATCAATTATCATCATCCTTGTGTTGATCTAGGGACATGCCGCTCCCCACAATGACAACGCTATCATCATCATTAATCAATCAATCAATCAACAGTTTATAGCTTGACAAGGGCAATTCCTTGTTTGTTTTTGTATCATTTGTGCATGCTTGCTTGCTTGCTTGTGTGTGTTATGTTTTATCTTGCATTTGTATCAAATCCATATCATTCACTGCAGCTAATATTCATATCTTGTGTATGTTGGGTAGCTTTTGCACTATCCTTTGCATCTAAGGTCATATCATACCTTTTGTGCATTAGGACTTTAATGCTCTAAGTCTCCTTCCTCATATGTCTAGACAAGGTTGTATTATGTTGGGGCATGAGACACATTGTCACCTTCGTCCTTATATCTTGGTGCATAACATCTAGTGCTATATCAAACATCATGGTTGCTCACTTTCATTACAGCATAATGTATCATTCATCTCCTTCATCCACTTCTTATCTTGCATCATTCATCCTGTCTATCCTTATCATTTCATTTCGAGAGCCTACCCGTGTTTGTTCAACCCGCCTATCCTCTCGAGGGGGCATCATCATTCCATCATCCTATCTTTATATCATTATCCATTCTCCTCTATCCATACCTTAACTTCTTTGAAATAATGTTACTCGACACAAATCTCATCATCTAGATCATCTCAAAGAGGGGCAAAATGTATATGTCTAAAAATGGTCATGATTAAGCTTGTTAAATTAATTAAATATGAATTATTTAATTAATTCCCCTAAAAGTCATCTACATATAAATAAATTTAATTATTTATTTATATTGTTCATTTTCTAATTCTTCTACTTTAATTAAATAAATAATTTTATTTAATTATTGCCATTTCCAACATTCTTCTTAATTAAATTAAATAAATACGATTATTTAGTTTAATTATCATATCATTCTAAAGTTTGAATATTTTGAATATTCAAATAATGGAATATTCTTTTCATCCTCAAATTAAATATTAAATATGTAATTTAATATTTTCCTCTAATTTCATTTCTAAAACATAATTAAATATGATTTATTTAATTATGTGGTTTCTCCATTTTTCATCTCACTTCTAAATTAAATAAATATATTTTATTTAATTTCTAACTTCATCTTAACTCGCCCTTCCAAATTTGCATCTCATCCTTCGAAATGGAAGTTTCCCTTTGAAACTCAATGACGAAATTGAAAGAAAAGGGAAACCTTCCATCTTCTCTTCCACTTTCGAAAATCTTCGCGTCGGATTCGAACAGCAATCCAAACCATTAATCCGAATCAACCAATCAAATCCGCTTTGAAAATCTATAAATCAATCCTTTCACAAGCCATTTGGATCGAATCTTCAGGCATCCGCATTCTGCCAAAATCATTCCTCAATCTTTCATTCATTTCTATCATTCTCCATTTGTCATCATATCAAGTCGTTATGCTGCTGAAGTGAACAACCAACATTCCTCCATTATCAACCTTCAAAATCTTGCATTCTTAGTATAGCATGCATTTATTTTTAAATCTCGTTCTTTAGTAGTCATTTTGTGGAGCTTAGCATACAAATTGGAGAGCTTTAGCAAAAATACTGGAGATAGAGGACAATGGGACATCTTCAAAGGAGCTGCTGCATTGAGAGTTTGCTTTACTTTGTTTAATCAGTTTTCCTTTGATTTAAAGTTTCATTGGTGTGCTTGAATGGTATTTATTTCATTTTAATACGCATCTTTTCAAATCACACACTAAGGAGTTAGGTTGTAGTAATTGTTCCCACAGATTTCCCACCAAAATCACTAATTCGTGCAACCTTTATAGCCAGAATCGAGAAAGTTCCTACATTGCACATTTCTTGGAGTTGTTGACCTTCCTTATTGCAGAAATCACCCCACAATGTTAATTCCACCATACAACCTGACATGTCTTTCATTTGAAGGGTTATTTTTTGAGTTTGTGTGGCATTCTTTTTGAATATGATGTTTGGTGTGTCGATTGAGAGAACAACACCAATAATATCAACCAAAGAATTGCTTTTCATGTTCTCAATTTCTCTTATCAATGTAAAATGGAATTGTTGTTTTGGTATACAACTATCCTCCTCCAAACACAACTCAACAATCGAATTTGTTTCTAATAAGATTTCCCATTCATTTTTTATTTGGTTAAAATTCTTTTGTGCAGGTTTGAGTCTCCCTTTTGAGATGAGATACACTTTTCCAGTTTCAATACGATCATAAAACTTTTCTGCAACTGCATTAAAACATGTTACTCTGATTTCACCACGATCTGAATCAACCAAGTCAAAAGTAAACACTTTTCCATGTCCTTTTGCATTGTTAAAATGATGAAGTTGACCCTTTCTAGTGACTCTTTCCTTTATTGACCATTTATTTTGGTACGGATTGAGTGTTGCAATAGGAATGGTTCTTGTTTGAGGTTCATTTTTTCCAGCAATTGGGTGCTTATATGGATTGTTGATAGGATCCATGCCTGCATCATCATCATATAAGGAAAATAGTATTCAATAGATTTCAAACACGACAAAAAAATGGAAGAGTAACTGGAAACATTGATAATTTGTTGAATTTTTATATAGCAGAAGAATTGAATGTAGCATAAAACTAAATATCATACACATATATTACATTTTGGAATTTGAGACTCATGAAATCAACATTGAAGAACATATGCATGTTACATCAAGTATCTTCTAATATTTTCAATTTGTTTTCCTCAGCCTTTCTCTTGGCAAGTTGTCTACCATTTTTCATTTTTTCATAACGGTCATAAGTGAACGGTGGCATAATTCTTAATCCTTCAATGCATTTTACACGAGATATAGCTACAAATTTCAATCCCATTCTTTCTCTTGGTCCTATATCAATAGTAGCTTTTGATAGAGTTAAACCTTGTGATTTGTGAATTGTCAATGCCCAAGCCAATCTTAATGGAATTTGGATTGTCCTGCCCCTCTGTATTGGTGTAATTGGAATTGTCTTTGGGTTATGATCATCAAATGGCATTCCTGAATAGCTGTCAAATGCAACCATGACATATGTTGGTGGTTCTGGTGGACTAGTTCCAGGCTTGTATACAATGTTTTGTATATATCCTAAAGCTCCATTGACAAGGCCTGCTTGTATGAGTAGATTTGAGGTTAACATAACCCTGGCATCTTTACATATCAATAATTCTAGATCCAACTCATCATTTGAGCATTCTTCTCCTGCATTGCTACTTCCTGATTTTATTGCAACACTACGTGCAACAGGATGCTTCAATGAGTATAACAGTTTCTTGTTATGGTTATTAACATTTTCATTTATGGAGAATAAATGCACACCACTGTCAAACTCTTGATTATTTGTTGCATCTAATGTAATAGTGGTTCTTGTCATAAGCAATTTCCAATCATTAATTGTAGGGTTTGCATCTCTCAAATTTGTCAAAAGTTGACGAAATCTTTGTTGATGGATGTTTTCTCCATCTTGTCTGAATATTTTATCCAGAGTAACCACAATTTTGAATTCTTCCCATAGCAGCTTAGCTCGTGTGTTGTTGTCATATGGTGGTCTATCATTAATAGGAGGTAACTGACCCAAATCTCCAACAAAAATGATAGATATGCCTGCTAGAAAATTGATAACAATTATTGTGAGTACTATAGAACGTTATAGTTATACAATTGTCATTTATATGTTATTTTGTATTTCCATATAAAATAATTAATTGGGTTAATCAAATAGATATCTACCTCCAAAGTTACGGTTTTCATTTTGTGGGACTGCTTGTCGGAGCCAAGAATCCATGTTTTCTAGCAAGTTTTGACCAACGAAACTCATTTCATCAATTAGAATGTACTTGATGTTTGCTATTTCTTCTTGAAAACTTGTGAGCCTCGCTCCTTCCAATTGACCAAAATCTTTGATTGGGATTCAAAGTTTTGAATGAACTATGGATGCTCTTATGTTGAATGTTGCAACTCTAGTTGGTGCTAGTAATAGAAGAGGAGAACGACCAGGACATGCTGCATTTTTAAGAGCTTGACTAATAGCACCAATTAGATATGACTTTCTTGTCCCTACTTTTCCTTGAATTAACATCAACAAGGGCGATGCATTTTGATTATTATGGTAGTGTCTCATGATTATGTTGAGTGCCTTTTTTTGTTTGTCACTAAGGGTTGTGTAGTTCATAGGCTATGGTATTTTGTCGTGTATGAGACATCCATGTTCTCTTATTCTACTGATGAAGTTGACTGCTTGATTCATATAGATTTCACCATGATATTCATTACACCAATCTGCTTGTCTATCAAAATCTCTCCTTCCCAACATATCTATTTCAAAAACTTGTATATTTTGACCATGATGTAGTCCAAATAGTATTTCCCATTCATGCTCAGTAGTATTTCTTTGAAGAGTTTCATTGTCTTCAATTTTAGCATCACTGATGTTTTCATCATGTTCTTCAATTGCTATTTGTTCCATGTGCCAAGGGTTATAATGGAATGACTCCCAGTTTTGTCTTATTGAATCATCATCATGACCAATATCTCTCTCCACATCATGAAAAGGTTTGTACAACAATAATTATGAATAACAAAAATCAATCCATTTATCTGACTCATGTGGAGGAATGGATACAAACTTCAGACATACTCTAACAATAGCTATTTTTTGTCTTGGCTCCCATTTGTTATCTCTCTTTCTTTTAGGATTATATATCCATGATCTAGTTGCATCAACTAGGTTATCACCTTCCATAGACAAAGGCCTTATTTTATATCCATGGATGAAAGATGTTGTTTGTTCTTCATTATTTTCTTCTTCATTTACACTTATGGGTTTAAACACCTCACATGACACATTTAGATTGATAAACCTCCTACTGCTCTCTACCAATGGAAGTTCAAGTAGCATGCGGCATGTCTCTTGAGCTCTAATGTCTCTTTCTATGACAGTCTCAGTCAAAAGTCTTCTATATGCTTTTGCAGCCAAATCATCTATATTTTCCATGTTTGCAAGTCGCATTAACATCTATTGGTATGTTTTTGAACCTTTTTTTTGCTTTTGCTGCATACTTTGTAATATATTTGATTACAACATGTTTGGAAATAACAAGTTTCCAATCTATATTTTCTCTCCATAATTGCAATATGTAACAATTGTGTTTGTTTACTCTGTCATCATTCCTCGCTGGCTCAAAAAAAATTCACCTGTTTCTATGTCTTCATGTAATTTGGGTCCCTCCAAATTCAATGGCTAAGGAGCATTATACCTATTATGAATATGAATAAGTAATGTATGTTTGTAGTTTAGAATCATGTTACATTTGATTTGAATATAAATATTTGTTACTAATGAAAATTGTTACTTGCAAACCATTGTTCCTCCTTTTTTTCGTAGGCATGCACCCTCCCTACAGACCGTGTGTCTCTCTACAAAATTTAGTAGCTCTTCATAGTCATGATCAACATTGATCTCTGCAAGTTGTCTTGTATTTTTTAGACATGGATGTTGAGGAAAATTCTGGAATGTCTACAATAGGACATACAAATAAATTGATTAGTTATGTGGTAAACTACAAATAGTTTACGACATATATGATATGCGTATGTTGTAAGTTATTTTGAACATGCCTGGATGTTTTGTTGATGTGGATCTTGTCTAGGATTTCATGCTTGAACAATAGAATGGAAATATCTTTAAACACTTTTTCATTGCTCTTGATTTGACCAATCCAAGTTGTCCATATTTGGTGCTCTATCTATCCAAATGAACCCATGCACATGTGGTGAGCCCCTATGTTGCCACTCATATCTAGACCAAAAATCATGAATTTTCATTCCTTTTTCTAGTATTTTTGTTTAGAACATTGAATGTCTTAAATGCATGTATTGTGTGACTATATGAGGATAGTCAATAACATTTTGTTTTCACCATATTTGAGCCTCTCGTGGAGTAGTTGGAGATGTTCCTGGCATTAGTGCATGCAAATCGGGCCAATACAGATCTATTGCACTCAAAGTGAAGAATATTGTAGGAGAGCCTATTTGAGAAGTGTGTCAATCAATTCTGCACGACATTGTGTCCAGTATGACCGTGTACCCCTCAATGTTGTTCCAAATCGCATTAACCTATCAACTAGATGGGATTGTGGCATGTTTTGCATATGCTGACACAACTCGTTGATGGTGATTAGCATGGCTTGAAAGCTTCTTTTGACAAATACAGCTGAAGAATTTTGTGCACGGTGTCTCATTATCATGTTCATCGTAAATATATAAAAATCTTGGATGCCGACCAAAATGATGGTCCCTATAACACAATAAATGCTTAACAAATTCATGCAAATGCACTCTTCTCATTCGTGGTTCTAACCAATCACATTTACCATTAGGGAACAATGTTGGGAATGCCATATCAAGTAATCCTGGAGTGACATATTCATTGATAGGAGATGAACCAGTTTCTAGCCAATCAATCAATGTTGGTGAATTTGCATTAGGGTTATTAACCCATGCCTGAATCAATTCCATTTCTCTTTGAGCATTAGGTGGCATAGAAGCCATTGATGTAGTGTGCTCAATTATATTTCCTTGATCCATTTCCATGATTGGACCCACAAATATAATTTCATTTGAATCAGAATCAAATTCCATATGCAGTGTTTGTAATTTGTTGAATATATTTTCATCAGAATTTCCTATGAGATCATTTAGAGCATTTTCATTGATTTTGACATCTGAATAAAACTTGTCATGCTCTACTTTGTATTTTAATGCCTTATACACATGATCCCTATTGATTGTGAAGTTATAATTTTTGCCACATTGATCACTTCTTTGAACAATGATGATTGGAAACTCTCTTATTAAATCTGGGAAAACATTTGAAACATCTTCCACATATTGTGGAAAACTTATTGTGTGTCCTTTGTATTTATACTGACTACCGACTGCATGGGTAACTTGTAATATTGGGTTAACATGAGCAATTAAAATTTCTTCTACTTGAGTCAATTTTGCAAG
>VDFB02354917.1:0-99103 GCA_007258455.2 Sequoia sempervirens
GCTTGAATGACAAGGGGATCATGGGATGCGGTGGATGGGGGGCCCTGTGATCTTGAGGTGGACTAAGGTGCAGGATGGTAGGATCTTGATCTGGAGAAGGGGATATGTTGGCATGCTTTGGATTAGAATCTTGGTGTGACTCATCGTGTGTAGGAGGCATGGTAACAGAGTCTTGTTGGGACTCTTCAAGTGGGGAAGATGGAGGGATGAAAGATTCATGAGGTTCATTGGAATGGGTTTTGGTGCTACTAGGAGTGGGAGGAGTGGATTGGATTTGGGAGGATCTAGGAGTAGAGGGAGTGGATTGGAATTGGGTGTCTTCGATGGATTCGATGGTTCTTGGAGTAGGAGGTTGGGGTTCAATGGATTTAGTGGTTTCAATGGTTTGACCCAATACTAGGGAGATTGAAGTAGCGTCGATAATAGGTGTGGTATGGAAGAATTATCATCACTAGTAGTGGATGATGGATCTAGATGGCATGGTTCCATGACTTCAAAGATGTGGAGTTAGGGATGGCTTCTTTGTAATAAGTCCTTGAGAACTTCCCTAAAATAGGACTTGCATATGGTTGGCTTGGTTAGGGTGGTAGAAATGGATGAGGGATTATGGATTGGTGGACTAGGGTTAGATGGAGGAATGGGATTGAATGTAGGACTATGAGTAGATGGGGGATTAGGATTGGATGGAGGACTAGGAGTAGATGGATGAATGGGATTGGATGGAGGACTAGGAGTAGACGTATGAATGGGATTGGATGGAGGACTAGGATTGGATGGAAGGTTAAGGTAAGGATATTGGAGTGGTGAATTAAGATAGGGGGACATGGATTTTGGATTAGGACAAGAGGATATAGGTGGTGTAGTGGGACAAGAGGATGTGGGGGATGGATTATAATATTGGGATGATGGATTAGGATGAGGATATGTGGATGTAGGATTAAGGTAAAAGGATGTGGATGTAGGATTAGTATGGGAAGATTGGGAAAGAGGATTACGATAGGGGGACATGGATGGGGAGTTGTAATAGGAATATTATGATGGAAAATTAGGATAAGAGGATGTAGATGTTGTATAAGAGGATGATGTAGATGAAGGACATTACAAATATGGGGATGAAGAAGATATTGGATATCCATTGTCAAAGGTGGCATAAGGAGCATGATTAGGCATGGATGAAGACATAACGGGACAACTGGAAGGGGTGATTGGATTGTGGAAAGTGGGTGGAGAAAGCTTACTAGTGACGATAGCATCAAGGGGATCTATGTCATATTCTTCTTGGTCAACAAGACTTTCGTTATCGTCGTCCACGTAATTAGAGTTTCCCTTGACTACTATTGATGGAGGATGAGGATTCATGATGATGAAAGGATAAATAGAATGGATCAAATATTTTGGACGGAGATGGACTAAAGCTCAAATCAGGATTTAAGTTAAGCTCAGATTAGGATCGGATTAAAGCTCAGATTAGGATGATTGGATGATGTGATGGGATTGATTTTGATTTTGATCAGATTTTGTTTGGATATATTGGATTGGATTGGATTTTGATGGGATTGGATTTGGATTGGCAAGATTGGATTTTGATTGAATTGGATTGGATTAGATTGGATTGGATTGGATTTGGATTGGATTATTAAGATCAATAGGATAGCATTGGTTGAACGGATGTGATTTGATTGATTGGACAATTTGATCGAATGATTGATTTTGATAGATTTGGATGATTGGATGAGGAAAGATGTGAGGGAGACCTTAAGCTTGATCAAAGGAAGTTACCCTTAGTGACTTAGAGCTTTGATTGATTAAGAGGATGATTACATCACTGAATCCACTTTAATAACTTACAATACCGAATTCACCTCAAGATGGAAGCGAATTGATCAAATTCAAGTGTTATGGTCAATTTGGGTAACCACTTTGTAATACAAGTTTAAGGCAGTTTGGTTATGAGTGGTGTTTGGGAGGTGTGAACGGTAAAGTTGTGATGTTTGTTAGGTGAGGGTATGGACTTGTGAATGGAAAATTAAAGTGAAAAAGGTGGATTAAAGATGATTTGTGAAGAATGAATGGGGGTTTATAATGGTTAACAAAAATTTGGAGCGATAGAATGGAGGTTTAAATGGATAAAATGGGGGTTTCGGGAGGCTTAGAATGACAAAATGGAGACTTAGGATGATGGGATAATGGTTGGGAATGATTAAATGGTGATTTAGAGGCTAAATGAATCAAAATGGGGCACTTTCGAGTGTTCAGGAGGACAAATCTGCCCCTCTACAGCAAAAATCATGGCGTTGACAGCAAAATTAGGGGCGTAGACAGCGTTCTGCAGCAAAACAGGGGCGCCTCCACCTTTCTGCGGCAGAATCAGGGGCGCTTCCGCCTTTCTACAGCAGAATCAGGGGCACTTCCGCCTTTCTGAGGGGCTTCAGCCTTTCTACAGGCTTGACCTCACCTTTCTGGCCAGTCGAGGTAGCTAGCTGCATGTGAGAAATAGAGCTTCTGCAGCACTGCAGTGGGACAAAACTTGGTTTTGATGGTAAAGGCTATGGCAAGGATGCAAAATGATAAAGTAAGGCCAAAGTATCAAAGATTTCATAGATTTTTCACAGAAAACACTTCAAGCAAGCACAATCCTATGATTAATATTAAGGGTATGGCAATGCAAAATCTTAATCTAGGATGCACAAAGCTTCTAGGGAGTCCTCGATATACTCCTGGAGTCACGTGAGACTGTAGTGAACACCAGCCGTCACAAGCATGGAGTGGGGAACCCCGTGAGATCTTGAAGGCTGGGACCAACTCTTCACGTCTATCTAGGTATCACCCTAGCTTTTGGCCTCCTTGGTCTGACGTGGTTGGATTGGGGTACAACTTTCGTTCTCCCCAGCATATGCAGCTGAAATTACATGTGGTTGGAATAGATCCCTTGGGGTGGTGATGCAAAGCAGGTCCCACTAGAAAGACACTACTTGGTTTCCAACTACTCCCGGAGGAACAGAATTACAAAGGGGAAAGCAAAAAACAAATTAATGCCCCTTAGGTGTACACAAGAACATCACATTACAACAAATGAGTTTAATCCCCTAATTAGACTATGTTCGAAAACAACAGATATTTTTTTTGGTGATCAAATAAATGGCCCTGCAAGCAAATGTTAGCTATCTTCTTCTTTGTCCTTGGTCAAATTACGCCACAATATGCTGCAAAACGTTTAAAAAAAAAAAAACACCAATATCCTTTCCAAAACAATGTCAGAGGGTTACTACATGAAAATAGCAAAAAACGGGAGCAAAAATGAAGGTAAAATGACTGTTTTACCTTCCAAACTGTGTTGTTTTGGGGCGCTTCTGCCCTTCTGCAGCAAAAATCAAGGCGCTTCCGCCCTTCTGCAGCAAAATGGGGGTGCTTCCGCCTTTCTGCAGCAAAATGGGGGCGCTTCCGCCTTTCTGCAACAAAAGTGGGGGCGCTTCCGCCTTTCTGCAGCAAAAAGATAGAGGGTGCTTCCGCCTTTCTGTAACACAAGGTTAGAGGGCACTTCCGCCTTTCTGCAGTAGACCTTATCAGATTTCCTAGAAAACAAGAGGGTTGTGCCTCTCTTACTGCAAGAAACGTGTTAGAAAAACTTTTTAAATTTATCCCTAATTGTAGCAAACTCGTTAGAGGAAAGTAAAACTTTGAAATGTGGGGCGCTTCCGCCTTTCTGGAATAGACCAGAGGGTGCTTCCGCCTTTCTGCGGCAAGGCAGAGGGCGCTTCTGCCTTTCTGCGGTAAGGCAGAGGGCGCTTCCGCCTTTCTGCAGCAGAAACAGGGGCGCTTCCGCCTTTCTGCGACCTTTTCCTGCACAGTTCTTAGCTAAAACAAGGGTTAAATGTAAGAACCCGTTTGTGGGTCCCACCGGGCATGCCAAAAATGTGATACCTTGGAATTTATCCTACTCTAAATGCACAAAATAACTTAGAAATGTGAAATGATAAAATACCAAGGACACCTCAAGATTAGCCAAAAGAGTGATAAACAATAAGGAAAATGGACAAAATAAGACACAAACGATTTCACCTTCCTTGCTGTTGATGTCTCCTTGATTGGCCCTTGATTGGAATGATTTGTGTGCTCCTTAGATGATTGTTTGAGTGACTAAAATGCAAGATTCAATGTGCAAGATGATTGAAGAGATGGCTAAATGATGGTAAAAGATTGAGGATTCAAATGGGCAGCATATAGTTATGAAAATATAAAGTGTTTGGGAAAGAAAATGGGCAGCATGTAGTTTCTCAAATCAAAAAGTGTTGTAAATGCCTTTGAGGAGGGGCAATTTATAGGAGAATTTGAATTCTCTAGAGAATTCAACGGTCAAGATTGCTCCAACAAGGCCACGATGAAGGGCTATGGTGGGTTGAGAACCCACAATCCCTCACATCTTGACATGTGGAGGGTGAAGTGGACAAGGGGATATGAGGTGTAAGTGAGGTGTCAAGAAGGTACATGAGGTGGAAAAGGACATGCACCTTGGGGAGTGAGGAGATTTCCACAAAAAAGGATTTCTTGTCCCCAAGCGGGAGTGAAAGGGACTTTTGAGGAATTTTGGAATTCCTCAAAAATCTATGTGAAAGGAAGGTGGTTAAAGGATATAAATGTGAATTAAAAATTCACATTCTTAGGATGATCTAAAGGGTAAAAGGTGGGCTCCAAAAAGGTGGGACTTGGTCACATGTGGAGATTGTGACAAGTCCAAGGTTGGTCACATGTGGAGATTGTGACAAGTCCAAGGTTCTAGAAGCCTTGAAAGGATGGAATGTGAATTAAAAATTCACATATAAAAGAAGGGAATCTAGGAAGAATAAAAAGGAATTAAAAATTCCTTGGAGAATGATTAGGTTTAGTGTCGGTAATTAGAGGATAATTAGGGGTTAATTAGGATTAAAGCCAACTTGCAAAAGTTGGAGGATGTGACACATCCTAATCAAGGATTAGGCATGTGCACATCCTTAATGAAGAGATTAGGAAATGGATTAGGATTAGATGAAAATGACATGTGAGGAATTAAATAAATGTAATATTTATTTAATTTATTTGATTAAAAGAGGATTAAGGAGGGTAAGGTATTTAATTATTAATTAAATACCTTAGGGATTTAGTAGAATTAAAAATATTAATTAAATAATAGTAATATTACTTAATTAACTCGAATAAGAGGATGTTTAGACGAAAAGTGATAAATTTGGATAAATTAAGTGTCCAAATTTGGATGTCTACACAAATCAACAGAATAAAATGGCACATCCAAAATTCAAAAGAGTTTGAATATGCATTACCAACCACATGATGTAGCAAGGTGATAACATTAGAAATCTCATCCTTAAAATAAACCCTTTTAAGCTTTGAGGGAAACTACTTAAGACTTACCCTTTTTCTCGACTTCAACCAATTCCTCACAATAGAATTTTTGCACCATTCCTCATTCATTCTGAAAAAATCATCACTAATATCTATAGAAATTTCCTCTATAGTTTCCCTCTCTAGAATGCCTAATGCGTGGGAAATCACTTTAGGAGTAATTCTTGCAATGATTGACCCGTCCATCGCTCTAATTTCCCAAGTCTCAGAAATGTATTCCCTTGTGCATGCAATCACCAGGTCGACACTTTGTACAGCCTCTAGAAAACCTACTACATACACCAAACCACTCTGCAGAAATTTATCTTCCAGTGTTGTTCTCTCCCTTTGCTCCAGGCACACGAAAAACTCCTCCAAATTGACATTCCCAATTTCAGTGTCCCTCATGCTAGACCTATGATTTTGAATTCCACTCTACATGACTGCAAATTCATGGAGATAAAATGTTTTCACTTGAGAAGTACTAGCATTGGCAAAGAATGAGAATGCAGGATAAATGTCTAAGTAAAAATTTGTACCACACACTTATGTCATTACTTTTTATAGGATGTGCATTAAATGAAACATTCAATTTTATTCCTCAAAAAGATAACATTTAAGCCAACATGCTTTTGAAATTCCTAAAAAGACAACTCAAGGTTAGTCCATACAT
This sequence comes from Sequoia sempervirens, assembly GCA_007258455.2. NCBI lineage: Eukaryota > Viridiplantae > Streptophyta > Pinopsida > Cupressales > Cupressaceae > Sequoia > Sequoia sempervirens. Next base: position 6,050 of record VDFB02354917.1, read on the forward strand.
TACATTCAATGATATGTTAGATGACAATGCCTTTGAAAGCCAAGATAAGTTCATAATGTCATCTGGTTGATGAAACTTGGAACCTTACAACCAAAGTATGAAGTTACAAAGTTTTTGGAACCTCCAACCCACCGACTACAAAGATGACCAACAAAGACTTGCAACTCAAAAAAGTGAAACAAGTTGGGGAATCGAGAAGTTATAAAAATTTAGAGCTTCACGACAAGGTTATAAAACTCGTAGGACTAGTGACTAAGGTTAGGAAAAGCACCAAAACTATGACATTGAGTGATAGTAACCACATCAATGAAACTAACCAAAAATATATCATTCCAATAATAGATAATCCATTGGCAAACTACTCAACAAAAATAGAATAAATCAACATACCATAACTCAAAGATTACATATGTGTGAACTTCACCATTGTCTAAGTATTTCTATATTGAAATAACTCTCTCATCCTCCATCGACTACAAAGATGACCAACAAAGACTTGCAACTTGACAAAGTGAACCAAGTCAGGGAATCGAGAAGTTATAAAAATTTAGAACTCCACGACAAGGTTATAAAACTTGGAGGACTAGCGACTAAGCTTGTTTTGCTCCCTTATTTTGAGTCTTATCGTCTCTCCAACTATAACATTTTACATGAATTATTAATGAAATATAATCAATAATCTTTCATTGATCTTCTTTGTCATTATGCATTGATGTATGTTTTAATTTTGGCTCTGGTTTAATGAACCAGTTAAAGTACCTTTATTAAAGCTTGAATTCATATAAATGTTTTGTGGATCTAATAAGTAGTCATGGAGATTGAGTATTGATATGTGAATTATAATGAAATTTCACTAAGATTATGGATGCCTGAAATTAAAATCACCTTATACTTCATATTTTAATTGTGTTAAAAGTAAAACTTGAACATGTACTCAACAATTCATCAATCAACTCAATGGTTAATAACATATTAACAATAGTATTAGTATCATATACAACAATAAACATCAACAATCATTTAATGTGTATCTAGTAGTTGAAACAACTACTAGACATTTTCTTCAAATGATAAAATAAATAATACAGATAATTGAATATCAACACATTATTGAAGTCTGAATATGAGATTTTTTATTGATTATCACATGAAGGAATACATAGAGGAATTGGCAATGCAAAATCTTTCTCAAAGACAACTCTACACAGAGCTAAGTTGGAACTTGGAAACTCATATTATCAAAAATCAAATCACTACATCACCATTTCTAACAGCGTCCACTCTTCAGGTGGTGGAATTGTTGGTGTAGGTTTTTTATTTTCCTTATGTTAGGGAATATTTATTTTTCCTACACACATTATTAAACTTGCTTAGGTTATATTATAATGGTTAGGATGAGGACATGTGGCATAATCCTACAATCACATGTGTCATTCACACCCACATTTGGGTAGTTGAATGTCACACCCTCTTTTAGGCTTATTTGCCACCTCCCCATAAGCATTTTCTGTCTTTACCTGAGTTGGCATAACCATGTATTTGACATTTACCAAGTAGGTAAAACCTCCCACCTATTATGGGTTAAGGGGATTTATTATTCCTCTTGGTTTTATTTGCCTCTATTTTTCTATATAAACAAGCTCTCACCTCTCCCTATGCTAATAAGAACACTAGCTCAAATTGTGAGTCTAGTTCAATGCTAGGAGAGTGTTGAGTTTTGTTCATCTTTGAGTTCTTATCTTGCTTTCCTTCCATCACTTTGATCTTGGGTGGTTTCACAACCAAATCTAACATGGTATCAGAGCTAGTTGTGAGTTGTGGGTTAGCAGATATCTCAATCCATTCTTGAAAGCAAAGTATGCTCTTCCCTTGCATCCGATGATGACATGGAGAAGTAGAAACGCTTGATAGAGATCTCAGTTTCTAGGGGGTTCTTTTCTATTGCATTTTTTTGCAGGTATTTAGGAGCTTCCTGAAGACATTCTAAGCTCACCATTGAGTTCAGAGCAGCCAGAAAAGTCAAAACTGGCTTTTATTTCGTCTAAATCGGGCATCGGGTGTGAGATCTACGAAGGATTGAAACAAAGGTTTTTAGAGAGATTCTTGAAGGTAGTTGATCTTTCAGAGTATTTTCAGCCCAAACGGACCCCACCATTGTGTTCAGAAGGCATCAAAACCTAAAGATTGACTACCAAATCGTCAAAAATGGAGAAATTAATTTTTGAGGCAAATTTTTTTGAGATAGAACTGTACGGCCCCACCTACGTAAAGTACGGTACGAAAAAATATTTTTTTTTTCAATTATAATTTTCTGCATTATCAAAACAAATATTATTTTGAAAAAATCAATTTTTTAAATTGAAAAATTTGTAAAAAGCAAAGATTTTTTTTGAAAAATTCAGAAAGCAAAAGCAAAAAGTTCAAAAAAATTAAAATGGTCCCAAAGGACCTGCGCAAGCTGTACTGTCAAGTACTTGTGCGCAGGTTTTGGGCCCCACATGTGTGTTGTACGAAAGCCTTCATTAGACTGATGAATCTTTAGATTTGGGTATAGCTTTTTAGCTTTAAATATTAAGCCTTTTAAGGCTGAGGTACACCACTTCCATATTTAGCTTTTTCTTAAAGCTTTTTTTAAATACTTTCAATTTTTTTATTAATTTTAAAATCTGCCTTCAAAACTCGTGTTGTACCCTTTGTGCTAGTTTTTAAGCAGAGTTTGCCTACTTTAGTAGAGATCTTGGCAATTCCGCCAAAATGGAGGAGTTCTGTTTTTATATGGCAATTCTCTAGTTTTGGCAGTTTTCCAAATTTAGTGGCAGTACAACCATTTTTGGTAGTACCTTCAGATTTAGTAGAGGTTCAGTTAAATTTGGCGGAGGTGTTGATTTGTCAAATTTTGGACCCTTCACCATTGAACTTTGAACTTTTCACTTTTGCACTTCAACTTCGAAGGGCTCGTTCTCAATCATACAGAGGCGTTTTTCAGCGCAATCTTTTTTTGATTTGGGTAAAATTTTGCGCTCTTTATAGTGGTGTGATTTATTTTTTCTCAAGTGATTCCAATTTTCCAGAAATTTAGTTTTTTCATCAGATCTAAAGCATAGTCATCATTTTTTGAACTTCAAATGAATGTAACTTTCACATACGATCTCGTATTGAAGTGATTCTTTTTTTAAAAGTGAATATTTTTCTGAGCACTACACATTGGTGCTATTTTGAGGTTCTCATTCTAAGATTTGATTGTACTTTCAGTATTTGGGTCTATTTTAGACATTTGTAAAACTCTGGAAAATAACTCCAGTATTGTAAATGCACTGATTTATAAAGTGCCAAATCTTTTTTTTGTTGGGGGGGTTCTTAATTGAGTGAAAAAGGGGGGCTCTCTCTTTGTGTGTGTGTTTTTTTGATCTATTCACTTGTGCTCTTCTTTTCCTTCACACATGGATCATTCTAAGGTTCATTTTCTAACACCTTATAATTATGCAACATGGCATCAACATGCATGGAATGCCTTAATGCAACTTGGGTATACTCCATATGTTGAAAACAAGGTAGCTGAACCTAAAGATGATAAGGAAAAGATAAAATGGATGCTTGAACATACAAAAGCTCTTGGATGTCTTCATAGCTTTGTTTCCCTTGATCTTATGTTTCAGATTGAATCTTGTACAAATTCACATGATGCTTGGGAAAAGTTAAAATCTTTGTATGGTACAACAGATAAAGTCAAAGGTTTTCAAATTGAAAATGAATTGATGAGCCTTGATCCAAAGAACTTTTGCAACATCTAGGATTATATTACTAAATTCAATGATTTGAGAGCACAATGTAAAGCTTGTGGTATTGATAAAAAGGACATTCAGTTAATCTATAATACACTGAATAAACTTGGTCCTGAATTTGCAGCTTTTGTTTCTAGCTTTCATACTCATAGACTGACTATGGGATCTGCATATACTATGCCTTCATTTGCATTTTTTTCTGAGATGTTAATGCATGAACAAAAGCTTCTTTCTATGGGTCTCATAAAGCCATCACAAACTCAGGCCTTGTTGGCTAGTCAACCTAAGGGACAAAAAGAGTCAGGACAATCTGACAAGAAACAAAAGAAATTTAAGAAAAATCCACACATAGATCAAGCACAACACAAATCCTCTTCCAAGGAGGAATCATCTAAGAAGGAGAAGTCTACTTGTTCATATTGCAAGAGGACTGGACATGAAGAACATTCTTGTTATAAGAAGGATATTGATGAGCTAAAACATCTTCTTAAGAAGAACAACATTGATCTACCTTCTAGAATGTCTGAGTCTACTTCTTCTTCTTCACATTCCAAATAGTCAAGATCTACTAAGGATAAAGGTCATGCAGGATTTGCTTTTGAGTCTAAAAAAAATAAAGGTAAAGCTCTTTGTGCTTCTACAAGTCATGAATCAGGGAAATGGCTCCTAGATTCTGGAGCTTCTCATCATATGGCTTCTACATAGTCTATTTTCTCTTCTTTTGAGCCTTGTGTTATGTCACCTATTTTGATGGGAAACAACACTTACATCAGTGTAATTGGGAAGGGTTTTGTTGATATTGGGGATGACACCTTCAAAGATGTTTTGTGTGTACCTCACTTGACAAACAATCTTCTTTCCATCTATCAGATCACTCATGGTGGAGCAGGGAAGACTGTGGAATTCACACCTGATTCAGTTATCATCAGAGATTTGGAGAGCAGAGAGATAATTGCTACTGGGATAGTTAATCATGAATCTCGGTTGTATACCTTTTCAGACTTTGCACCTGATGATGGTTTTGATCCTTTGGTTGTTGATCACACTCCTTGTGTGACAATTGATTTTGAGGAGAATTTTAGCTATTTGAATCTTGGTATTCTCACATCAGATCCAGTTATTGAGCCTTGCATTCCTACTCCTCTATCTACTGTTGCTTCTAAGGATAATTGTGTTACTTTCATGGCTACTTGTGATTTAGTGCAACAGGATCGACATTGTCTTCCAGATATAGTTGCTTGGGATGACTACTTGCCATACATTGCAGGTTTGTTCATAGAGTCTCATATTTCAGACTTGGGAGACACTATTCATGACATCCATCTTCTCTTTGATGAAGTTGATTCTTCTTTAGTTGTTATGGAGTAACATTTGAATCCTCTTGTTCATTCTCCACATGATCATTCATCATAGTTTGACATGAGTGTGGATACTTTTGAGCAGCATTTGGAGGAGGCATCTTTGTCTTCAGAGGAGGTAGTTGAGTCTTTGGATTTTTTTCTACACACATCTCTGCTAGGTTTTGGATTTTCATCTTCATCAGTGTGGCCTATAACACCTAATTTGGTGGTAGCAGCTTTCAACATCAACACAGAGACAGATGGGCAGTTTTCAGAGGCTTCATACATTTTAAGTCTTCTTCCCTCATATTCATTTCAGGAATGGGAAGACATTCTTCATTCACCTTTGGTTTTGTTTCTTCCTAAGGGGAAGAACAATGTTCAACAATCGTGGACCATGTTCTACATTTAGTTTCGAGCTTCAACCATTGGCACAGTTGACTACTTTGGGGAAGGCTACATGGTCTTTCCTATCCTTTCTATCTTGGAGGAGACTTCTTCCTTGCATGGGATTCTTCTTGTGTTGGGAAACTTGTTTTCTTTTCTCTCTTTGGGGAGGAGTTTTGTCCCACTAGGTTTTCTCCTTTACTTCATTTGTGAGAGTATTTTGTACATAGGTACCTAACATGGCCTAGTAGCCGAGACCCATATTTGCATCTTTGTGTCTTCTTACCCTACTAAGCTATGCTTAAGGGGGGGTGTTGGTGTAGGTTTTTTATTTTCCTTATGTTAGGGAATATTTATTTTTCCTACACACATTATTAAGCTTGCTTAGGTTATATTATAATGGTTAGGAGGAGGACATGTGGCATAATCCTACAATTGCATGTGTCATTCACACCCACATTTGGGTAGTTGAATGTCACACCCTCTTTTGGACTTATTTGCCACCTCCCCATAACCATTTTATGTCTTTACCTGAGTTGGCATAACCATGTATTTGACATTTACCAAGTAGGTAAAACCTCCCACCTATTATAGGTTAAGGGGAGTTATTATTCCTCTTGGTTTTATTTGCCTCTATTTTTCTATATAAACAAGCCCTCACCTCTCCCCATGCTAATGAGAACACTAGCTCAAATTGTGAGTCTAGTTCAATGCTAGGAGAGTGTTGAGTTTTGTTCATCTTTGAGTTATTATCTTGCTTTCCTTCAATCACTTTGATCTTGGGTGGTTTCACAACCAAATCTAATAGGAATTGTCATTTTTTCTAACTGATGCCATTTGACTTGAAGATTTATTAACAATTAATGATTCAAATTGGAACTTGTCTTGGATTCTTCAGTCAATTTTGCATTCAGGGTTAGCAATGGTTTGATAGAATACAAATAGTTCACCACATCTGGGTTCTGAGGAAATTGGTCCTAATCAATCTTCCTTGCATACTCCATCTTCTTTTTGAAATCATTCTTTCCAACAAATCACTCATTTGTGTCAAAAGCCTCTATAAAACCAACCTCTATGAATTTTCTTACCTTTTCATCCAAGTTCTTCATCTTGTCTGCAACCAAATGCAAATATTCCTTTGTTTCACACATTCTCAAATACTTTTCAATGATAGATAGCAATGTCATTGATGTAGCAAGCTGATTAGTAATCCCTTTTGATTTCAAAACATTGTCACTAACTTTGTAGACTATTTGTTGAATTTGATTTGTTGATTTCTCTAATGCCAACACATTTTTGTTGTCCACTAAATATTTTTTGAGCTTCTTATGATGTTATTTGAGAGCATCAATCAATTGAAACATGTCACACAAATGATCAATCCTCAATATTATTTCATCCCAAATCTTTTCATGTGCCTCATTGTTTCTCTACAAATTGAAAATAACTTATTTTGACAAGACTTAATTTCATTTTTTGCTTCCATTAGCTCTACCTCCAATCTTTCATTTCTTTTTTCTCTCCTCCAATTTTTGTTCCCACTGTGCATTTCCATTCACAATGCTTAGTCTTAATTTTTTTGAAGTGGAATTTTCCTCATTATATTTCTTGTTGCTCTCATCTAGCCTTTGCTTCAGTTCATTCACTTCAGTCTCATTTTGCTTATCCTCTTTGCTTGTTGATATAGAGGCAGATTTTTTAATTATTTTTTCTAATTCATTTCTCTTGTTATCTGCTACTTTCCTCTGTGCTTTCTCATTTTCTAGGTATTCCTATAACTTTCCAATTTGAGTTTGCAACCTTTTTTTCTCTCTATCATGCTTTTGCAATGATGCGTACACCAATTCATCGTTCTTCTTTGATACATTAATTTTGTTAGTATTTTCGAGTCTAGAAAAATCCAATTGAATATTGTTCACCTAGAATTTAGATGATCTGATTTAGGATCTAAGACAATTGCTTAAAGAATGGATAATGATTATTATTCCAATCTCCAAATTACTAAAATGAAATCAACACCATAACATAATTAAACTAATGGAATTGAGAAAAAGATAGAATCCAGAAAGAGACAAGAAAAAGAGAATGCAAATAGCTTGATAATGGAGTTCGTCGTAAAATGACTATGTCTCCTGGCCCCTCTCAAAAGAGTAGACCGATCCGATTGATATCTTCAAAAATTCGGCATTACATCAACTTGCAAGCTCTTCCCTTCAAGCATGACGAAATTCCAGCATTCTCCCGACGTACAAGAACAACAAATTATCTCCCAAAACGCTCTAAATCTCCAACACTTGAGGAATTCTGAATTACCCCCTAAACCCCTAATCTCCCCTTTTTATACAAAAAATTTACTCAATTTGTTTAAAAACCAAATGATTTACAAAATCTACCTTATCTCTCCATTTTTACATAAAATCTTCAAAAAAACCTCCTCTATTTTGTAATATCCCTGTAACAAAATTCCAACCCCTTTAATTTTATTCTCTGGACTTTTGTAGTTACAAAATAAATCTTGCTTGATTTATTTTTGGGGGAAAATATGGTTTTGGTACTTAATTTTTAGGAGAAATAGTTTAAAACTCCTTAAAAATAGAGATTCCCCTTATGTGGGAGGCTCCCCACAAAATGTGGGCCACCCCCATGTTAGGTGGCACTCCCACTTTATGTGGGTCGCCCCCCATAACATGGGTTGTGTTCCCACATAATGTGGGTCGCCCCCCATGTGGTGGGTGGCTTCCCACATAAAGTGGGCACCCCCTTATGGTGGGGTTTATCCCACTTTATTAGGAGCCTCTTTATATACACATTTTTTTTATGTATTTTATTTTATTTTGATTTTTATATATTTTGAATTATTATTATTTTTTAAAATATTTTCCAAATGGAGGATTGAGGATATGCCAAGTGTCAAGGGCTGATTGGCCATTGTGTTGACTGGGTGCTGACATCATTGGGTTGACCTCGACTTTGACCTTCCATAACTTTTCCATACAAACTCCATTTTTCATGAAACGAACTTTGCCAGAATCATGATGATGAGCACTACGCAATGGTGCTAACTTTGACCAGTTTTGACAACTTTGATTTTTGCCCCTTTTTTGGCCTATTTTCTAAGGGTTGACCATAGATTTGACCATACATATTTTGAGCTTCGGGACTCCAATTGACTCCATTCGAGTTGTGTTGGAGTCAGGATTTCACCCTCTTGCTGATGATGTTGATTTTGAAGATAAAAGAGAAACTTCAATTTTTGATGAAGATCCTCCAGATCAATCCTCCCCACTGGAGAGCTTTTGGACCTCTGAAAGATTGATTACTCAGAAAGAAAGTGAGGGTAAATTTCCCTCACTTTACCAATCTCCATCCATTTTTCCTTGCTTGGATTCATCCCCCTCAGTCCCACTCTGAGGTACTCAACTGCTCCTCTTCATGAAGTCCTGGTTTTCTTGTCTAGGATGACATCTTCAGGCAACTCTGACATGTAATCTGGTGAAAGATCATCAACTGATGGAACCTGAATGTTAGTCTCCTGGACCAAAATCATCGAAGCTTCATACAACTGCAAGTTCTCAACATTGGCAACTGAATAGATCTGCATGTATGGAGGAAGATAGAGGAAAAAGTCATTGGTTCCAATCTTTTCTAAGATCTCAAAGGGACCATACTGAATTGGCTTGAGCTTTCTTCCTTCACCTTGCATTCTTTCCTTGCTGATATGTAACCAAATGTGGTCACCAACTTGAAAATGATGATCAATGCAATGTTTATGATGTCGAGCCTTGTATTTGGCTTGACTCTTTTCCAACTGTGCTTCCACTGCCTGATGGATGGCTTGGACTTTTTGGATGAACTTCAAAGCCTTCTCTAAATCATGGAATCCATCTTCAACATCATCTTTCCCAAAAGAAAAATCCATCGGAATCTTAGGCACATAACCAAAACAAGTCTCAAAGGGAGACCTCTTTGTAGAAGAGTGTGTTGCATGGTTGTAAGCATGCTGCACATAATGAAAACTATCATCCCACAATTTGGGATGCTTGCTGCAATAGCCTTTGAGTAGATGCACAACTATCCTATTTACTACCTCTATCTTTCCATCAGTCTACAGATGAAAGGTTGTACTCTTCTTCAGTCTGGTGTCCATGAGTCCCCACAAAGTTGACCAAAATTTCGCTAGGAATCGAGAATCTTGATCTGATACAATAGAAGTAGGTAACCCAAAGTGAACCCATACAAATTGGAAGTACATTTGAGCTGTCAGTTCAACATTGACTTGCTTTTTACATGGCACTAAAATACACATTTTTCTGAACCGATCAACTACTACAAAAAGATAATCATAACCCTTCCTAGACATAGGTAACCCCCCAACAAAATCCATAGACACACTTTCCCATGGACAAGATGGAATAGGTAATGGTGTGTACAACCCCATTTTTCTATTACTTGGTTTACTAGTTGCACGCATAATACAACCCTTAATGTATTTGGTGACAATTTCTTGCATTTTAGGCTAGTAACAATATTTCTGCAATTGAGTAACTATTTTTCTTACCCCTGTGATAGGTCGAATGTGAGCGTTAGAAAACAAGCAGCAAGTAAAAGAGTGCAAATAAACACCAAAACAACCTACACCTCAAGATTAGCCTAAGTTGGAAACAACACAAGGTGAAAGCAACAAAATGGAACTCTATACCTTGCGTCGAATCGATCCTTTGGTTGGCCCTTCGATCTTTGATGTGTATGCTCCTTAGATAGCACAAGATGCAAGCTAAATGATGTTGTGAGGATGGGTGCAAGTGGATGAAAACAAGAAAATGGCTAAGTGTAGGTTGAGAAACAAAATTGCAAGAGTTTGGCTAGCAAAATGATCTCCCCCCAAAATGAGAGAAAAGAGGGGGTATTTATAGGAATTTTGAGAATTATTAGGGGAAATGGATGGCCAAGATTAAGCCACCAAATATCAAGATGTAGGGCTAAGGTGAGTTGAGAACTCACAAGCCCTCACATCTTGACATGTGGTGTGGGGAGAGGCTTAAGAAAGATGAGGTGGACATGAGGTGTAAGAGAAGTACATGACATGGTGGGGGGTACAAAGTACCTTGGGATTGGACAAGATCTCCTCATAAAGGAGGTACTTGTCCCCATGTGGGGGAGAGGACAAGTGGGGAATTAAAAATTCCTCAAATATTCTCATGGGGAGAAGGGAAAGAATTTTAAATTCCAAAGGGTGCATTGGGGGATTAAATGTGAATTAAAAATTCACATAGGGAAGGGAGATGCCTTGTCAAGAAAGAAAAGTATTTAATAAGGTTGACTAAGGACACATGTCATAAAGGACATGGGGAAGAGAAAAAGAATTTAATATTCCTTGGAAGGATAAAAGGAATTAAAAATTCCTTGAGAGGTTGATTAGGCTAGTTAGTGAGGAATTAGAGGATGGTTAGGTGGCTAAGAGAGATTAGAGGCCAACTTGCAAAAGTTGGAGGATGTGACACATCCTAATCAAGGATTAGGCATGTGCACATCCTAATGATGGGATTAGAAGAAGGATTAAGATAAGATAAAAATGATGGAGGATGTGACATGAAGGGAATTAAATAAATGGAATATTTATTTAATTCAATTGATGAAAGGGGGATTAAAGAGATAAGGTATTATTGATTAAATACCTTAGGGATTTGGCAGAATTAAAGATATTAGTTAAATAATAGCAGTATTACGAAAATAAGACGAAAGGGGATGAATTTGGATAAATTAAGTGTCCAAATTTAGACGTCTACAACCCCAAAATATCTTGCAATCAAAGAGGTGTGAGCTTCACGGATTACATGTGCTTGTTCATCTTTTGGAATGCATAACTTTCCAAAATGGTACAAAAATTTATCCTGCACATAGTAATCTTTCTCTCTAATATGTTTTCCTACAATTAAAGCTGAATAAATATCCTTAAAGTTTTCATCACTAGCATATTGTTCCTGAAAGCTTTCATGCACCATGGAACTACCTTTAAGGATGATCAAAGTATTCATAACAGGAGGCCTAGAAAGCATATCTGCTACTTTTTTATGGGTACCTTTCTTGTACTTAATTACTAAGTGAAACTGTTGCAAAAATACCATCCATCTGAAATGCCTACTTTGCTACAATTTAGACTATGAGTGCAAGTATTGTAGTGGTTGATGATTAGTGTGGATTACAGTTTCTTTCCCCATTATGTAATGTTTCCATTTCTTAACACTCTAAACTAATGCATAAAGTTCCTTATCATAAGTAGGATAGTTACTTACTACTCCTAAAAAGGTTTCAGAGTGGTAGCAGACTGGTTTACCTCCTTGCATAAGAATGGCTCCCATAGAAAACTCGCTTGCATCAGTCTCGATCTCAATTGGCTGATGTAGATTTGGTAAAGCCAAAACTAGTGCAATGCTTAACTTTTCCTTCAAAGTGTTGAAGGCCTTCTGTTGTGGACCTCTCCACTGAAAATTTATCTTTGTACTTGTCAATGCATACAATGATGATGCAATGTAGGAGAAGTTTGCAATGAACTTTATCTAGTACTGGACTGCACCTAAGACACTTCTGACTTTTGTTATAGTACTTGGCTTAGGCCAGTTTACAATAGCTTCAACCTTCACGGGGTCTACTTTCAATTGACCATTCCCTACGACATAGCTAAGTACATTAGAGATGTCTTTGTAAATTCACACTTAGACATCTTTACGTAGAGTTTTTCTTTTCTCAAAACATCAAAAAATTTCTTAATATGACTTACATGATCATCCCAAGACTTGCTAAATATAAGAATATCATATAGATAGACAATGAAAAAATCATCAATGAAAGGATGAAAGACATTGTTCATGACTCGCATGAACGTGGCGGGTGCATTACAAAGCCTGAAAGGAATAACCAACCATTCATAAAGTCCCTGTTTTGTCTTGAAACAGTTTTCCAAATGTCATCTTCTGCAATTCTAATTTGATAATAACCACTTTTCAAATCTAATTTAGTGAAATAAACTGCATGTTTCAACTGATCAAGTAAATTATCAATTCTCAGAAGAGGGTACCTATTTTTTACCGTTATCTTGTTTAGGGCACGGTAGTCAATGCACATTCTGCAAGATCCATCTTTCTTTGGAACCAACACAATTGGAGAACCACAAGGAGATGTACTAGAATGGATAACTCATTTCTCCACTAACTCCTGAACCTATTTCTTGATTTCCTCATTCTGCATAATGGACAAATGGTGTAAGCTTATATTAGGCAATGGCACATCCTGCTGCAGCTGGATTTCATGTTGCATTTCCCTCTTGGGTGGCAACCCCTTTGGTTCCTGAAACAAGTCATCGTAAGCGGAAATAATTTTGACCATTTCAACCCTATGTTTTGGGTCATACCCCTTAAACGCCTCATAGTTGTCTTCCTCTTTGGATTTTACAAGCATTAACACAAAGTTCTTACTAGAGTTGACTAACCTTTTCATTTGACCAACATTAACTAATGTGAGATTAGTCTTGACCTTGTGTGCATGTACAATGTATTCTACCCCATCTTTAAAAAGATGATACTTGTTCTCCCCCTATAAAATATTGCCTTTCTATCATATAGATAAGGACTCCCTAATACAAGCCCACAAATATCCAGAGATACAACATCTACTTCTACTTCATCAATGAAATTAGCAGTGATGGAAAAATGTAATTTGCACTATTTTTTCACCTACAACTGTGCATCATTACATACCCATCCAAGTGGATAGGGCTTAGAGTGAGGAGTAGTAGTTAGATTCAATTTCTTAACAACCTCTTTAGAAATCAAGTTGACTTGAGAGCCCGAATCAAATACTGTATCAATCTTTATGTGTTTAGTTACCACATGAATGTGAAACAATTCATTCTATTGTTTATCAAATTTAGGAGTGGATACTTTACTTGCATTACTTGTACTTGCATTAGAAATACTTGCATCAGAAGAGAGAATTATACCTTTCCCTTTACCTTGGATCTTGGCAGGAATGATCTTTGTCTCATCTCCAGAATTAGATCCAAGATCCTATTGAATGATAGTAGCAGTAGTATTTTGTTTGCCTTTATTGCCTCCAAATCTTTTTGGCCTTGCCTCAGGATGCAATTTCTAGCACCTCGATTCATCATGCCCCTCTTTCTTGCAATGTGAGCATGTGGGTTTTTCACCCTCTTTCTTCATTGTAGTCTTCTTTCCTTTACCTTTATCTTTCTCTTTACCCTTAGAATTTCCCTCAGACTTAGATGGTTTTTTATCAAACTTATCAATGAATGATCCCTTACATCTAGACTCTAAGTGGGTAGCTTGGACAGAAACTTCGTCAAGGTTTTTTGGATTCAAAACCAAAACTGAATGTCTAAGGTAGGAATGAAGACCTATGTACTTCAACAAAGTATCCTGGGTGTACAATGGGACATTTAATGCAATAGCCCTTTTATGAAATTCATGAGTGTACTCCTGAACGGACTGACCTTTCCCTTGCCTAAACATCTACTAGTTCATCATTAACTATTGCATGTAGCCTAAGGGATAGAATTTCTTTTTAAAAGCACTTACAAATTTTGTCCAGGACAAGTTGACTTTACCATGTTGGGAGATTTCTACCCTAGTCCTACTCTCCCACCAAGTTAGAGTTGTACCCCCTAACTGAATAGTAGCAAGTTGGATCTTATCAACATCATCTACAAGGTTTTGGACTCTACAATAGACTTCAACCTGCTGAATCCAATCATATAGTTTTTCAACATTTAATTCGCCACAATATTTTGGTAAGTCAAATTTTACATCCAACTTAATTTTGGGCTTATGTGCACCCTTAAAAGGATTAAAAGGCATAGAATGAGTAGAAGAAGGAGAAGAAGGAGAAGAGAGAGGTATCTTCGGAGGCTTAGGATCATCTCTTGATTTATTTCCTTTGCCTGCACAAGCTTCATGTCTCTGCCTCCTTTCTTGCCTCTCCAGGAATAAGACTTCGACCATGGCCTTCATGTCAAGAAAATCCTTCTGAAATTCCTTCTCACCAAGCTCAGAACTTTGTCCATCATTTGGATCTACCATCTGTGTTCGTGAATGAGCTCTTCATCTTCCAATCTCTAGATTAAACTCTTCAAGCTTTCCTTTGCCTTGTTGAAGCTGGGAGCATGTAAGCATTTGAATCTGCAATACTAGTCAAAACACAACTCTGATACCAATTTGATATAATCTAGGATCTAAGACGATTGTTTAAAGAATGCATAATTATTACTATTCCAATCTCCAAATTACTAAAACGAAATCAACACCATAACATAATTAAACTAATGGAATTGAGAAAAAGATAGAATTCAGAAAGAGACAAGAAAGAGAGAATGCAAACAACTTGATAATGGAGTTTTTCATAAAACAACTATGTCTCTGGGCCCCTCTCCAAAGAGTAGACCGATCTGATTGATATCTTCAAAAATTTGACATTACATCAGCTTGCAAGCTCTTCCCTTCAAGCACGATGAAATTACAACATTCTCCCAACGTACAGGAACAAAAAATTATCTCCCAAAACGCTCTAAGTCTCCAACACTTGAGGAATTTTGAATTACCCCCTAAGCCCCTAATCTCCCCTTTTTATACAAAACATTTAGTCAATTTGGTTAAAAACCAAATGATTTACAAAATCCTCCTTATCTCTCTATTTTTACATAAAATCTTCAAAATAACCTCCTCTATTTTGTAATATCCCCGTAAAAAAATTCCAAGCCCTTTAATTTTATTCTTTGGACTTTTTTATTTACAAAATAAATCTTGCTTGATTTATTTTTGGGGGAAAATATGGTTTTGGCACTTAATTTTTAGGAGAAATAGTTTAAAACTCCTGAAAAATAGAGATCCCCCTTATGTGGGAGGCTCCCCACAAAATGTGGGCCACCCCCATGTTAGGTGTCACCCCCACTTTATGTGGGTCACCCCCCATAACATGGGTGGCATTCCCACATAATGTGGTCGCCCCCATGTGGTGGGTGGTTTCCCACATAAAGTGGGTGCCCCCTTATGGTGGGGTTTATCCCACTTTATTAGGAGCCTATTTATATACACATTTTTTTATGTATTTTATTTTATTTTGATTTTTATATATTTTGAATTATTATTATTATTTTAAATATTTTCCAAATGGAGGATTGAGGAGATACCAAGTGTTAAGGGCTGATTGGCCATTGTGCTGACTGGGTGCTGACATCATCAAGTTGACCTCGACTTTGACCTTCCATAACTTCGCCATACAGACTCCATTTTTCATGAAACAAACTTTGCCAAAATCATGATGATGAGCACTATGCAATGGTTCTAACTTTGACCAGTTTTGAAAACTTTATTTTTGCCCCTTTTTTTGGCCTATTTTCTGAGGGTTAACCATAGGTTTGACCATACATATTTTGAGCTTCGGGACTCCGATTGACTCCGTTCAAGTTGCGTTGGAGTCAGGATTTCACCCTCTTGTTGATGATGCCAATTCTGAAGATAAAAGAGAAACTTCAATTTTTGACGAAGATCCTCCAGATCATTAGATCAAGCCATCTAATTTGCTAATTTGTTTTAAACTATGGCAACAAGAATTTTGTACTCCATGATTTCTTTATTTGTGTCAAATGTGGGTAATACCATGGTTGTTGTAAGCTCGAAAGTTACAACAGAAACACTCTCCATTAGTTGCTTCTTTTCTTTTTATTCAAGTCTAGCTTCTTTTTAAACTCTTCAATGTAACCAAAACCTAGGGACATAGGAACAATGGAATGCTTGAATGGAGAAGGAATAGGGGTACTTACAGTTGTTAATGATGTCACATCTAGACTAACTCAAAGTGGGGGAGTTCCTAGAAATAACTCCTTTATGGTGGATCCACAGGTAGTGTGACTTGGACCTATCAAAATCCTTTGCCTCTTCTATATGCCTTGATCACCTAGTGTTTTTGTGGTATATTGTATTGTTGTCCTCTTGTGTGTAACTTTTTGTTGTAGCACATGTTGACCACTACTACTAGTAGTATTACTACCCATAACATCATTACCAAAGGCAATGCCAGTTGCACTAAGCTCTCCACCATGGGCATTTCCTACTTGTGATTGTGTCTGACCATGAGGATGAGGATTTGTAGCTCTAAAAAATTGACTTGTATGCCCTAAGTCTAATTTTTCACCTCCAAGCCCAAGGCCAATTTTATCAACTGCTTTTCTATGCTCTACATCTATTACCATCCAAAGGCCTTGTCTTTGGGACCCAAAAGGACCACCTCCATAACCCATTTTTTCAGCCATGGCTACTCCTATAGTATTTTCTTATTTTGTGGACTCACTTAAACCAAGTTTGAAATTGACATGGCTTTGTTCTTCCCTATCATCATTAGATTCATCATCACTTTCTTTATCTTCTTGTTCATTTGGAAGCTCTATATTCCATAATTTGTTAAACTCACAATCTTCTTTGTTATCTCCATACTCTGCAAGAGCTCTTGGATCACCTAGATCCTTCCTCATAGACCAAAAGGCAGTAATTTTTTATCATGACCAATTTTTTTTTCTAGAGATTCCTTCTCTAGAGAATTTGGCATTTTTACTCTACTAGATGGTTTATGACTTTTTTCATAAAAAATGTTGTACCTCCTAATTGTCTTTCAAACCAATGCCATAATTTCTACTAACAATTGTTCAAAAGAAATACCATTCTCACCAACACTTTTCTCCATTGGTATTTTGACCTCATCCCAAGAATCCTTGTTTCTCAAGTTGTCAAGCAAGGGTTTACTTTGATGATGAATTCTACTAGCAATATTCTTATTGAGCAAAACCATTGATTTAATGGTGTCACATGGATCATACTGCCAGTGAAATATAGCATCAAAATCAAAAAAATTAAAAAGATTATGTACCACACTAAATTCTTTTCTCTTGAATGTGAACCCTCCACATGAAAAAGGTAAAGAAGGAAATAAGGTATTCTTTTTTTTGCTGACAAAGTGTAGTTCATCAGTACTTTGCTTTTTCCTTACATATTCCAATGCAAAAACCCTTTCTATCACATGTATTGGAAGTTTGTATGGTTGTACTCCTAATCCATAAAATCTTAGCACAGTATATTCTTCCATTAAGTACTAATCAACCAAGTGTATTTATTTTCCTATTGAATGCAGTTTCTACATAACATAGGCAATCTAGGAATTAGAGTATTTGTAATTGCTTGATGCAATGGAGCCAAAAAGTAGTCTACAAAATGACTGTAGTTCCTTTGAGAATCATTCATCCTTATCTTAGTGGTCCATTCATATACTAGAGCCATTTTCTTTTCCTTAGCATTACTATAGGGCTAAATCTAAAGCTTTTTGGTCTAAAACATTCCTCTAAATTTCAATAGAAAAAGATAGCACAAGTAGGTTGTGAACCTAAATGTTTTGGTGGAACCTCCTTTAATCATTAAAAATTGTTTATGCATGGATTCTACAATGTTCTCAATAAAATTATATTTGACATATCGAACACCATAATGGATATTATACACCATTTCAAGGAGGCTTGCACCCACTTCCAAATTGCTTTCTAGTTTGAGGAAAAATTCTAGCATGGAAATAGTATTCTAAACCCATGATCTACAAATAGCCAAATCATAAGGGTGCTTATGATCACCTTTCAATTTGTTTCTATCCTGAACTATTTTATTTAAGAAAGAATTTTTCTCCATTTCATCCACTACTTCATAATCACTAGCAAGGTTTTGTAGGTCAATGTGGACATTTCCAAATTCTTTGGTTGTAAGTTCCCCAATACTTTTCCACGTTCTTCTGCATTAATGGATAAAAATTCTTCTATTCTATCTTTATTAACAATTTATCTTTTGTTATCATCATAATTTTGGGCACAAACCATGATAAATTCTAGGAAAGGGAAAACCTCATGTAACATCATGCACCCTAATCTAGTTACCTAGGGTGCATTGATACTATTAACTTGCATTTGATTTGTAGCCTTATTTTGAGATGAAAATATAAGTTCTGAGGTACACCTACCATAGGTTTTAAGATCATAAATATCATGGTATTCATCAATGAAACTTGGGGTTTTAAGAAATTTTTCATAATGTATTTGTTTATCCAACATTTCTCTAGTGGTACTAGGTATACATGTACGATCATCATGGAAAAAATAGGCCCTTAAGTGGCAAAAAATTCAAAAAATTCAAAGTTAGGAAACTTGATGTAAAAAATTGAATAAGTTATCTATATTATTTCAAAAATATGTAAGAATAGAATTTGTAGCAAATTGAATGTATTGTCTAAACTACTAGGTTTATTTTATTTTATTTTAAATCTATTTGGTAAAAATTTAAAATTTCAATGTAGTATTACTTAAATTTCAGGGGAAAAATAAGAAGTGGGTGTCTGTCTGACCACCCTAACCACAATAAAATGATAATATTTTTTTATAATATTTTATAAGTAGAGAACTCATGTCCTGATGTGATGCATTTTTTGTAATTTTTTTCCAAGTAAATAATTAATTATGATTTTTTTATTACAATTTTTTAAAAATAAAAAAACTCATATGTCTAACCACCTTAACTTGGTCAAAACTTCATGAAATTCACTTCTTTTTTCTTAATCCTATAGCATGTGAAGCATATAATGTGACACATGTTTTGATTCAAAAAATGTGATAACGTTTGAAAGCTATAGGTGTTTTTCAATTAACCTATCAATTAGGACTTTAGTTGTAATTCAAATATAAAATAAATAATAATTAATTATTAAATTCAAAGTAAATCATAATTTATATTGGTGGAAAGTTGAGAATCTCCTTTAAAAACCCTTTTCGCTTCATCAATTTTGGGTAAAAAAAAAAGTCATCAGCCACATGCCCTACAAAAACCCATCATATCTCCACTTTTTGGCCCATCATGATCCTACACATACCCTACTAGTATTGGTGGTAGACATGTTGATACAATGTGAAATTGTGAATTCCCTATTAGTTCTCCTTAATTTTTCTTAATTCTTAAGTCTCTTAACCCTAAACCTAAACTTCAAAGCTTGACAAAATAAGATTTTAAGAAATGTCAAATAATGAAACATAGTTGTAGGAATTCTTTCACTTACCTAGATTTTAATTTTTGAAAAGATTAATATTGACCGTCATGGAAACTGGGTTATTGGAATGGCTTTTTTGGAAGTGGAACCGTGGAACCCAAAACAAGGTGGTGCACTGTAATGAGAAAACTGAAGACTAAAATCTCCTCATGTGATGATCCTCTCACCTAAAAATAAAATCACTTAGCAATAAAAAGTGCTATTTTTTTAACATTAAAGTAAATGAAACTGAAATGTCTACGTGCTGCTTCCAGACTACACAATTAGTATATGGCTAACAACATTTTTAAAAAATCCATTTATGATTTACTCCTGATCTGTGTAAATCTAATGATTATAGGGTGATTCTGGAGGTTTAAGTTCATAAGCCCATTTCATTCTAGAATGCAACTTCAACCATACATCAAATGTTCATCGAATGGTTGAGTAATTTATAATATAAATAATAAACATGTGTTTTAAAGTTGCTTTAAACTTTAATACACTAAGATTTACATCAAGGCCAAGGGACCAGTAACTTGATGTTGTAAAGGACTTAATAAAATGAATTATAATGTCACATTTATAGCACAACCATTTGTTTTATTACAACTAAATTACAATGTCACATTATTACATAGTACAAATACAAATGTAAGCACCAAGCTTCTGCTGGACTGCTGGTGACGACGTAAATTTAATACAAATGTGTGTCTGTAAATAAATGCATGGGACTTGTCGGGTCAACAATGTGCTTTGAAAATAAACACATGGGACTTGTTGGATCAACAATGTGCTCTAAAAACCAAATGCATGGGGAATGGAAAGCCAATCAAACTAGGGAAATGGGAGCTGTGAAGATAAAAAATGTACTTATCCCCTTTGAGAACCAAACTCACATAGAAGATGAGGGCTTGTAAAATGTTCCTGTGTAGAAGATGAGCTCTAAAAATAAATGCATGGGGCTTTCCTAGCCAACCATGTTGGGGAATTGAGAGCTGTGTAGATACAAAATTTACTTATCCCCTTTGAGAATCAAAGTCATGCAGAAGATGAGGGGTAGTAAAATTGCTCCCATCTTCTACTTGCACCCTCCATGCACTGGGATAGCACTTATCTCCATCAGAGCTCCTCATCCTACTTCAAAAATTGTTTGAGAAGTTAGGTGAACCAAATCAACTTCTTTCCAATTCCACCCATTCTAAACTTGAAGGAAATTGGTCTTTTGTACTCTATAACTACATAAATGGAGGTAGGAGAATTTAGAGTATCCCCAATAATACCACATCGTCTTCTTCCTGAATCCCTATTAACCCTACAAAATGAAAACCCTTATGACAATTCAAACATTCCACTCAATATTATAGACTTTAGCCTTCAATGAATGATTTTAGTTGTGCTCACTATCCTTATTTATCGGCCAATAGTGCCACCAATAGTGCCACTACTAGCTTGGTCCCTGTGTACACCTCACACGTGTCACATGTGAGGTTGGGTATAGTCATAATTGTGATTCATGCAAACCAAAAAACCAACTTAATCAATTCATGTAACTTAAGCCTTACATTTACAATTTAAATATTTAATTTGATTGACGTCTAGAATTTGACAGCCTGACTACATGCAAACTATACCTCAAGCTCACAAGCTATCAATTGTCAAAATTTCCAGTGCCACTAAAATGATATGAAATCATTACAAATCTTCATCATCTATGATTCTATAGTACATCGTGTAGTTTTCAATATAAAGCTATCCAATCAATTACTCTAGATGTTCATATGGCATTAATCCATGCTGTTGCCCACAGTATCGTAACCACACTTTCTTCAAAAACTAAGATATGGAATTAATGAGCGATGAGCCTTGATCTTTCCATGTGTCCACATCTAACAACTCTAGTGTAATTCCAAAGGTTTCAATTCACAAATGTAGTGCTTTAGAGATTTACTTCTGGAATGCAACTATAGTCGTCCATTGAAAATTCATCCAACAGTCGTGGTTATATTGATTTTCTCTATCATTTGGCTACAAATATGGAATATCCTTTGCACATATGGAAGATTAAGTTTTTAAGCCCTGGTCCTACATTCTTCCTAGGTGGTCCCTCTTTTAAAACAAACTTTATTCAAATGCATATTTCTCCCACTTAAGTTCTTCTATCACTCATCACCAAAATCCTTCAACCCATCGGGTTCATTACCGCAATGAGCGATGAGCCTTGATATTGTCATGTGTCCACATCTAATGGGCCTAGTGTTATTCTAGAGGTTTTAGTTCACAAATCTAGTGCTTCAGAGATTTACTTCTAGAATGCAACTACAGTCATCCATTGAGAATTCACCAATGAATATATTTTGCTAGTTTGAAAAAAAGTTTTAATTGCCAACAAAATTATTTTCTCTATTTTGAAAACTTGAGATTAATTCGCCAATGGAAATATTTTCTAGGTTTGAAAATAGATTTTAATTGCCAATGAAAATATTTTATTAGTTTAAAAACAATTTCAATTCACCAAGATTTTCCACAGACTTCTATCGATTAGAAAAGATTTGCCAATTGATATTTTTTTCCCCAAAAAAGGAAAAAAATTTCCACTAAAATTAATATTTTTATCTGACAGTATACAAGATTCGCCAAGATTTTACACCTTCGCCAAGGAGGGGGGGTTTCTTAAAGTTATCCCTAGTATGCATATATATATATATATAGAGAGAGAGAGAGAGAGAGATTCAAGTGCAATCACTATTAATGTATTATGGTGTTAAGTATTATGGCTGCTAAGCAAAAGGTTATTGTGTCTACAACTATATTTTGCATTTATTTAGATCTAATTTTCATTTGTTGTGAGTAGATTCCAGTGCGATCGCCATTAATGGATTATGGTGTTTAGATTTGAGCCTATCAAACAAAGGATTTTTTGCATTTTTTATTCATTTTCTCAAAACATCGAATTAGGGTAAGATCTATGTCTCTTGAGAGGGTTTATAGCTATTGTGCTAGAACCAAAAGAGGAGAGTTTTGTAAGTTCATGTATCTGTTGTTCCCTATCATTCAGTGCTTTTGTGGGTTAACTTCTGTTGTTCAGTCAAATACTTAGCATCATAATTCATTAATGTCAACTTTTGTGTTAGCCACCATCAACAATGTAATTAATGTTTCCTCTGCCATGCATGGATGCTAAGTGCACTTCAATCTATTAAAACAAAATCACTGATTCATGTCTACATTGGCTAATATGCTATATATATATATATGTATATATATGTATGTATATATGTATATCTACATGTATACATGCACATATATGTATGTATACACACACACACACACATATATATATACATATGTGTGTGTGTGTGTATGTGTGTAATATAAGTATATATGGATAAATATATTTATGTATA
This sequence comes from Sequoia sempervirens, assembly GCA_007258455.2. Classification (NCBI taxonomy): domain Eukaryota; kingdom Viridiplantae; phylum Streptophyta; class Pinopsida; order Cupressales; family Cupressaceae; genus Sequoia; species Sequoia sempervirens. The sequence continues at coordinate 29,084 of VDFB02354917.1, forward strand.
TATATGTACATGTATACATAGATACATATTTATGTATATATGCATATATATATGGATATATATATTTATGTATATAGATGTATACATATATATGTGTGTGTGTGTGTGTGTGTGTATGTGTTTATATATATATGCAAGTATGTACATATATATATGTATATATATGTATGTATGTATGTATATATGGGTCAGTGTAGGATCATGGGGGTCCAAACTAGGCCTCTAAGTGGCGATGAAAATTTAGAAAATTAGAGTTAGGAAACTTGACATAAAAAATTGAATAGGTTATTAACATAATTTGGAAAATATGTAAGAACAAAAGTTGTAGCAATTTGAATGTAGTTTCTAGGCTACTAGTCCTTTCTTGGAAAAAAGTAATTTTTTTTGGAGAAAATTTGAAATTTCAATGCAATGGTACTAAATTTTCAAGAAAAAGATAAGAAGCAAGTGTATGTCTGACCACCCTAAGTATAAGAAAAAAATAATTATTTTTTTTGAATTTTTCAATATAAGTAGAGGACACATGCTCAAATGTGTCAAAAAAAAATTTATATTTTTTTCCATGTAAATAATTAGTTATGATTTTTTTATTAGAACTTTTCAAAATTATTAAAATCTCTGTGTCTGGTGCAGGAGTACCTATTTGATCACATGCCTCCATGAGGCCATATTGAGTAATTTGTTCCATTTTTATGTTTTGAGATTTTAATAAGCCCAAGAGGCCACCTTTGTGGTGTTATAGGTCCTAGGATATTGTTCATTTCTCATATATTGTAAAAATTTTCAAAAGTGCAAAATTAGGTAGATGAAATGTCATTAAGGTGTTTTTTGAACACACTAATCAAAAGGTGGTTGCAAATAGTTGGTTTGGGTTGAAAATGTATAAATAAACCCTCCAAAACTCGAATTGGGGGTTGGAGACATCATTTTTGAAGTTTGATAAATGGAAACCTCAAATTTTGTGCATTTCCTGATTTTTACATTGTTACCAGATTGAAGTTGTGCTTTGTACGGCCTGGTATGGACTCAAATAATGAAGTATCATATATTGATGGAAAGATATCTGTTTCTAGTTTCCAATTCTTTTTGTCTCACTGAATTTTATTGAGTTTTGTGGAAGATATGATTATTTTGGTGAGACTTCCTATTCTAACAATATTGTGCAGAATTTACAGTCTAAAGAAGTGTGATGGTACGGAATATAAAGTCTATATTTTGGATCTAAAATCAATTGTATTTTGTTTCCATATGAATCTAATTTCATTTTCCTCAACTCTCATTAAAATTCATTAAGAATTGAATAAGTTATGAACATTTTTGTGAGGGTAGGTCTGAACCCTACCTAGGGTTTGCAGTTTTGGTAAAAATACAATAACTTTCATTTCAACCGTTGGATCCTTATAATAATTGGAAGAGGAGTGTATAACTATGTTTTCTTCAATCTCACCAGAGGGATTTGCTTCATTTTCATTTTTTAGAAGTTATGAATGACTGTTCATGGCAATAAATTATGGGCTGCCATGACTATGTTTTCAATGTGATATAGAATGACTAAGAACATGTGTCATATAATTATTGTTTTGGATTATTATTGAAGGTTTATGTGATGTGTTGTGAATCCTCATAGCTCTGCATCAGTGTCTGACCACCATAACTTGGTCAAAGATTTATGAAATTCAAATTTTTTTCATCCTATAGTAGGCGAAGCATAGAATGTGGTGCATTTTGTAGATTCAAAAAATGTTAAGTAGTTTGAAAGTTATAAAAAAATTTCAATCATCTTATCAATTAGGAATTTAGATGTAATGTATGTAGAAAATCAATAATAATTATTTATTAAATTCAAAATAAAGAAAAAGTTATATTGGCATAAAGCTGATAGTTTTTTCTATAAACCCTTTTCGTTTGATGAAATTCAAATTAAAAAAAGGTCGTTAGCCACAAGGGTGAACTTTAGAAAACTAAGAAAATTTTCAAAACACGTTTTTTGGGTTGACTTTCCAGGTCAAGCAATCCTAAACCAAATCCCGAGCCAATATTTGTTTTGGTTTGGTAATACCAAACTAAAATGAATATTGTTTATAATAGATATTCGTTTGGTTTTCCAAAGTGGATATCCATTACTTGTATTGTAATGCCCCACCAAAAAACCCCAAAGGACAACACAATTAACTACAATAATGGTATAATTTTTTTTTTTAAATGAAATAACAAAGAAATGTAAATCATATCTAAACATGACATATAAGCTATGCTATCTCCTCTAAGGTTCCTTTATTGCATTACTAGAAAAATTATTAACAAGATCTAAACATACATCATGGATTAACTATCAACAAGATTTCATTTTAAATCCATTGCTTTAAATGAATAAACACCTACATTGCCATACATGATGTTAGATACATAATCATTAAATATCATATAATAAGAACCAATGAGTACATACACAATTTATATTACATGGGAGTACATCACAACTCGTTACATCATTACATCGTTTACAATAAGGCTTCCCCAAATACAATTGGGAAGATTCCATCAATATAACAATACATGGTACAACTAATATACATGCACAATACATAACATAGCAATTCTCTCCTCAAACTAATACAAGATCCAAAATATACTACATTAAGTACATCCTCCATGCACATGAACAACAAGGAACCCAATGGAGGAAAAAGCACAATCCACCCTACCATGTGGAACCCTAAGGTCCACCCCACCATGCTAGGAGATAATAATTAGGTCCCACTACATCAAAATGTAAAGAAGATAGAAGGCTAACACAAAACAAACTAAAAATGGCTCCAACATAAAATAGTATAACATGAACATCACTTAACAGAGACATTGCTCCCAGAGGCATGCACACAACAAAGGAGAACACATGACTAGGGAATGCTAGATTGCATTAGGGAGGAGTTTCGTCGCATAGCTTGAGATGGGTTATCCATGCAGATCTTCCTAGGCCCTGAACCCCATTCAAGGTTATCCTATTGACCTCTCCCAATCCCCAATCCCCATACAAACTCATGTGGAATCAATGTATCTTTCATGAGGACAAGGTAGTTGATCTTGGCATTCCAAGCCTTCCCATCTCATCTCAAGCCTAAATGAGCACTTGAGCCATGAGTGAGACATACATTATCTTCATTAATGTGAATTCCACACATTCCCCTAATTCATTATGAATGTTAGATCACTAGATTATGAAACTACCAATGGGTTATCCTAGGCACCACTTTGGGTCCTAGCCCCCATTAAGAGCCACTCCCCCTACTTGCATCTAGAGACCCAATACAACAAGCAGGGTAAATCCATCTTGCACACTAAATGAAACCACAAGCAACACATATCTAGATCAAGGCATGGACCATCTTGCTCACAAATAACAAGCATATTAAAAAGTAAGCAGTGCAAGGCTAAAGACCCTCATGTACACAGCTCAAGGATGTTATCAACCAATCTCAAAATGAAACAATCATAAGATCAAACCTATAGTATACTCCCCTAAGCCTCTGGAAGACTATTGTTAACCACTTAGCATAAAGAATCCCTCCATAAAACAATAACCAAAATCACCCAAATTTCCAATAACCAAACACATCACTTCATGGAAGAAACCAAATTGAATAATGCAATCACGAAATACATGGGGGATTTACTATTTGACTAGTAAGTAATTATAAGAGAAATGTGTTCATAAATATCAAAGAAAATAATGTAGTTTTCTCATTTAACCAAATCTTCCAATTATTTAAACAAGTAAATCAATCCTTACTTCTTTAATTTTCCAATTTGCATTTCTATAAAAATCAAATAAACTCAAGACATAAATATTCTTTAACAAAAGAAAATAATGAAATCATCTTGTTGGTTGCAAATAATACATATAGGTATTTGAATGTTTAAAATATTGATTGATTATTTACTATGGAAAATTTGAAACCCCTTTCATATTTAATCTAACCATTATTCAAACTCAAAATAAGTTGTTATAGACATTTGCCTAAATCTTGAGAATAAATGACTAAATGAATGAAATATACTTCTCAAAAGAAAACACCCTTAATAGCTAAATCTGAATATACATAGGACTAGGAAAATTTCAAGATAGGACAAAGGTTATCCTAATTCATCCTCAATTTGACCAGTAGTTGTTCAACAACAATATAATGTGATTTGTTTATGAAATACCAATAATTATTATATAAATAATTAATAAAACAAACTCAAGTTCACCTTTGGGAGAATTTTATTCTTATTATAATGATATGTATAATGATTGGTCATCAAGTATTATCAAATGACAAGGTATTGATATACAAGGAGATGCATTTCAAACATAAATATAGTCATTAAAATGAAATCGATGTGTTCATCATTGAATACCAAGTCTAAAACCTAAACATTAAAAACCAATAATGTGAATTCATTGATCACCAAATAAAAAAAGCCCAAACCTCAAATTTAATCATCAAATTTAATCACATATCATGTTATAATATTGCAATATATAGAATACCAAGCAAGACAGACCAAACCCAAAACTATACTCAACTAATTTCCAAACGCACCATATATGCACCAAATACCAAGTACATTGTGAATCGAATTTCTAAACCTGACATGTATGCATTGATTACTCAGTAAAAAATGAATCCAACATAATGTATCAAATATGAAATGTAGAGATGAAATTTCCATCAATGGAAGTCAAAAACCACACAATAAACATGGATGCACTGCAAACAGGGAGTCGTAGGGAGAAGAGAGGGCCTCTAACCCATTGATCTTGGCTTAACTAGGCATCAAGCCTAGCTCATAGGCTGGCGTAAGGGTCAATACACTAAGTTTAAAGCCTTGGTCTACATTAGAATCTAGAAGTGGTATTTTCTTGTTAAAGCTATGGAAATCCTCCCTAAGATAAATCAGTTGATTAAACTGTATTGAATGTGCAAAGGCAACTAATACTACCATAACCACCAACCTCATAAAGGGTTGCAAATGTAATAATTTCTCATAACAACATAACGACTCCTCTTTCAACCAAACATAAATATTAATCATCTCTTATTTTGTTGGGAAAAGAATAAATGAGAACCTATACAACATAAACACATAATTAGTGATAAAATACAATATACCAAACAAAAAGCGCAGAAGGTAAAGATGTCAACCATAATTTCGTATACTGATTAAATGGCACAAGAAGGAAATCAATATATATAGAATGAAATCATCTATTAAATCTAAAATATAGCTCATTGAAATGACATTAAATATATTCAACATCAAATGTAACACAAAAATAACAACCAAGGAGATGCCATGGAGTTTGATTATATCAAATATAAAACACCAAAATTCATCAAATGGAATACTGAATATCAAACATAAGGGAAGTGCAACACAGAAGAAAATAAAATCATAACTCAAGGTATGGACACCATTCGTAAATAAAAACATCGAATATAATTTCAATATAAAGCATCAACTATCAATGCAAAATGATTACTTTGAACATTGATCATATAGCTTATTTTTAGATTGTCTCATCTTGAGATTCTAGATTTAGCAAAGCATGCTAGATTAGTGATTTTAGAAAGGTGGGGAATCAAGAAAAAGATAATAAAAGTTTTAAAATTATAAATTATAGTCATGAAATCGAGATCTAAAGATATTTCAATCTAAAACAAATAGAACCCAATCAAATAGAGATAACCCAAATAACCCTAGCCTAGCTTGACATAAACCCTGCAACCATTCTCTTCATGCAAATAGAAACATGATGGAGAATATGCCCAAGCCTAGAAATGGATTCAATAAAATGAAAGCATAGATCTTTGTCTTGTTTAAATCACACACGAAATCCATTCTAGATGTCCCACCAAAAGATAATACATACAAGGAAAATCCCCTACCAAAAAGAAACATTCCAAATATGAAACCCCAAATAACATGTGGTCTCTTTACACAGGTCATCTATGGAAGGCCACGTACTTTAGAAATAACGCACACAAGAGCACTAAAATAATTCTGAACTATTATCAAAATTGAAAATGAAAGAATATGAATTGATTGGCCATGCATGGGAGAATTGCAGAAGAAACTTAAAGAAGAAGAAAGGAGATATGCTCTTACAATGGGATTCTCCTTGATGAAGAGATGGGGAACAAGACTATTGCTAACCATCATAGGCCAGAGGTGTGTTGAAGATTATAATGATTTTACTCTGATATTGATGAAGTTGAATAAGGACCTTTTGCTACAAGTTGGTTTTTCATCCAATGTTATATTCCCCCCTCCTTCCTAATCCTCCAATGCCTAAATTTCCTCCACGCAATTGCCCGCATAAAACAATAGTAGTAGAAAAATTACATACCCCATTCTCTATTCGAAAACAAAAATCAATAACCCCCCAAAATCTCCCAAAAATGTACATTGTGAATCAAAATTCTAAACCTAACATATATGCATTGATTACTCAATAAAAAATGAATCCAACATAATGTATCAAATATGAAATGTAGAGTTGAAATCACCACCAATAGAAGTCAAAAACCAAGCACTAAACATGGATGCACTATAAACATCAAGTTGTAGGGAGAAGAAAGGGCCTCTGGCCCATCGATATTGGCTCAGCTGGGTGTCAAGCCTAGCCCACAGGCTGTGTAAGAGTCAATACACTAAGTTTAAAGTCTTGGTCTACATTAGAATCTATAAGTGGTATCTTTTCATTAAAGTTGTGGAATCCTCCCCAGGATAAATAAGTCGATTAAACTATATTGAATTTATAGAGGAAACTAATACTATCATAACCACCAACCTCATAAAGGGATGCAAATGTAATAATTTCTCCTAACAGCATAATAACTCCTCTTTCAACCAAACAAAAATATTAATCATCTCTCATTTTGTTGGGAAAAGAATAAATGAGAACTTCTACAACATAAATGCATAATTAGTGATAAAATATAACATATAAACAAAAAACGTAAAAGGTAAAGATGTTGACCATAATTTCATATACTGATATAATGGCATAGGAAGGAAACCACTAGAAATCACTATATATAGAATGAAATCGCTTGCCAAATCTAAAATATATTCCATTGACATGACATTAAATATATTCAGCATCGAATGTCACACAAAAACAACCAAGGAGATGCCATGGAGTTCGATTATATCAAATATAAAACACCAAAAGTCATCAAATGGAATATAGAATATCGGACATAAGGGAAGTGCGACACAAAAGAAAATAAAATCACAACTCAAGGTATGGATTCCATTCACAAATATAAACATCGAATATAATTTCAATACAAGGCATCGGCTATCAATGAAAAATAATTACTTCAAATGTGGATCATATAGCTAATTTTTAGATTGTCTTATCCAAAAATTCTAGATTTAGCAAAGCATGCTAGATCAGTGACTTTAGAAAGGTGGGGGATGAAGACAAAGATTATAAAAGTTTTAAAATTATAAATTATAGTCATGAAATGGAGATCTAAAGATATTTCAATCCAAAACAAATAGAACCCAATCAAATAGAGATAACCCAAATACCCCTAGCCTGACATGACTTAAACCCCACAAGCAGTGCTCTTCATACAAACAAAAATATTGTGGAGAATATAACCAAGCCTGGCAAGGGATTCAATAAAATGAAAGCACAAATCTTTGTCTTTTTTAAATCCCACACGAAAGCCATTCTAGATGTTGCACCAAAAAATAATACATACAAGGTAAATCCCCTACCAAAAAGAAACATTCCAAATATGAAACCCCAAATAACAACATGTGGTCTCTTTACATAGGTCATCTATGGAGGGCCATGTACTTCAGAAATAATGCATGAAAGATCTCTAAAATAATTGTGAACTATTGTCAAACTTGAAAATGAAAGAATATGAACTGATTGGCCATGCATGTGAGAATTGTAGAAAAAACTTAAAGAAGAAGAAAGGAGATATGCTCTTACAATGAGATTCTCCTTGATGAAGAGATGGGGAACATGATTATTGCTAACCGTCATAGGCCAAAGGTGTGTTGAAGATTAGAATGCTTTTAATCCAATATTGATGAAACTGAAGAAGGATCTTTTATTGCAAGTTGGTGTTTTATCCAATGCTCCTTCTTGATCCTCCAATGCCAAAATTTCATCCACCTGATTCCCCACATAAAACAATAGTAGTAGAAAACTTACAAACCCTGTTCTCTATTTGAAAACAAAAATCAATCCCCCCCCAAAAAAAAATCTCCCAAAAAGATAATTATTAATCAAGGAAAACTATTGATTTTCAAAAACAAAAATTAGATAAAAATTTCATAAAATAACAAGTTTCCAAACAACAAGCAGTTCAAAGTCACACATGTGCTCTGAAAATTATTTTTCTATCTTTTTAAATTTTTTAGAGAATTATCCATTATCACCTTCTGTTTTAATATTTTATTTTATATTATAATATTTTGCCACCTTTTAATTTATTAAAATTCCAACATTATCAATAGTATCTTTATATTTCATTATCAAAATACTTTATAACTTAATAATTTAATTTAATAAATTAATTAACCAAGATCAACTTTTAACAAACATCATGAAAGGGTGAATCATAGAGGGGCACTACATGTATTATTTATAATACATAATATTATATAATATGTATTATGTATTATGTATTATGTATTTATATAATACATATATTTATAATATATAATATTATGTATTATATATAATATATATTATATTATATTATATTATGCGTTATTATATTATTATATATAGTATATAGTATATATATGAAATATTATATATTATATTAATATTATGTAATATATATTATATATTATATAATATATTTAATACATAGTATATATTATATATTTATTGATGTGCGACCAATTCACAAGAGAGAGAGAGGGAGGGAGAGAGGGAGGGATTCTTAAGAGGGATAGGGAGGAAGAGAGGGAGAGAGAGAGAGACTTGAGATGGAGAGAGTCCAAGAGAGAGAGAATTAAGAGAGAGAGGGGAGCCTAAGAGTGAGAGGGAGAGAGAGAGAGTTGAGAGGGAGAGTGAGAGGAAAAGAGGGAGAGAGAGAGACTTGACAGAGAGAGAGTCTTGAGAGAGAGATACCTGAGAGGGAGGGAGAGAGGGAGAGAGAGAGGAAGCTCTTAGAGACTTGAGAAAGAGAGACAAAGAGACAGAGAGACCTAAGAGTGAGAGGGAGAGACAGATAGAGAGTTGAGATAGAGAGAGGCTTGAGAGAGAGAGAGAGAGAGAGAGAGAGAGAGAGAGAGAGAGAGAGAGAGAGAGAGAGAGAGATGGAGAGAGGGATAGACCTGAGAGAGAGGGAAAGAGAGAGAGTTGAGAGGAAGAGTGTTTTCCCTTGTTTGGACCCTCTAGAATAAGAAGTGATACAACCATCAAACAAAACCATTACAACTCAATTCAACATTCATGCAATTAAAACCTTCAAGATTAATAACATGTAATTAGATCATTCATGTAAAAGGTATAAAATCATCATGAATAAGAATGATTATCTTTCAATCATGATACATAAACAAGAACATTATGTACACCAAAGGGGTTTGATACAACTTTCAAGAAAAATCCTTAGAAGACATCAAGATACATGTTCATTAGATTGTTCATGTGAAATGTATACAATAATTATGATCAATAAATAAGACATCAATCAACCATGATGCATGAATAAACACTATTTATGCACACTATATATGAACAAACACTAAATTACTAGATTATTTAATATTTATTACTAAATTTTTATCTCATCATTATACTATTATATTCATAAATTCAACACTAAAAATATCCATCCAACCAAATTCTTTATAAAATATCCATCCAACAAAATTCTTTATAAAATATCCATCCAAGATCAATTTTTTTATAAAAATAAGATCATTGTCTTAATAAATTTTTGTGGCTCTCAGTTGCATCTTTCATTTCTTTGTGGTTTCTTCTTTGGATTGGGATTGTCTCCTTTCCTTTAGCCATCGTTGATGCTAGTTTACGTCCACTTCCATGGACCTAACCGCATCAAAAATAGTTTGCATTTTTTATGCAAAACACCTCAATAATGGGTGAACACATTCTTCATTTTGAATAGCATTAACTTGATCTTGAATGGTTCTAACATTCACATCGACTTGTTCTTGAAAGCGAGCACCATTGGATGTAGGTGGTGGAGGTGGGGGGGTTACGAGGTGGAGTGGGTGTGTAATACCCCTCATGTTGCTATTTGGAATTATTATTTTTCTATGCTTTTGTTTGACACTTTGAGACTATGATGGTACTATTTATTGGCTGGTTTGGTGGATTGGTTAGTTTAAACTGTTTGGTGATTATGCTACTTCAGTTGATGACATTGATATTATGATATGAAATTATGGTTACATTGGTTTGATGATGTTAATTTGATTTCAGTAGTATATTAGGATGCAATGGATTAGTAATCATGTTATGATATGATCAGTTAGTTTAGAAATGTTATTTCATATTTGATATTGTAATTGATAGAATAGTTTTGGTGAGAGGACAGTGTAGCACCACTCATTTGCGAGTGCCCTGCTATGCTACTATTCCTTCTCACAATGTGATTTTTTGATTTTATATATATACATGTACATGATCTTGTTTGTATGCAAGAAATTGCAGGTATAGAGTCTCGATTCTACTTGCTTTAACATGACAGGGTGAGCATCAAATAACCCAACGGGCATGATGTTGAAACAAAGATGACAAGGAAGTCACCCAATCCCATGTTTGTCAAACCATCATGTTTGAGTGGTATTGTGCATCTTTGGCCTTTGTTATTTTTGTAATTTATTATAGTGGTTTGTGTGAGTGTACTGTTCGTATTTATTTTACGTTGGTGTTTTGTATGTTGTCATTTATTTAATTAAATGATGTTAATATATTAAAAAATTATTTCAAAAGTCGTGATTTATTTAAAAGTGTAAATTAGTATTTTGTTAATTTAATTAAATTAGCATGTTGAGGATAATTATGAAATAAATTAATAAAATAAATTAAATTGTGTGAATTACAAGTAAAGCTTGCAAAATCAAAATTAAAACAAAAAGTATTGTTAAAGGGGGAAAAATCAATAAAAGAAAATAAAAGATAAAAAGGACCAATGAGTGTTGAGTTTGGCTAAAAAGCTAGAATTAAAATTAGAAAAACTTCTTTTAAATTGCAATTTTAGAAGCTTTCAAAAAAGAAGAGATATATTTTTATTTAATAGCAAATTTGTGAATTTTTGATTCATAGGAAAATTTTGATAGAAGTTACACAAAAATAATAGTTCTGAAAGATTGGATCTTCTAAAGTTTTCTGGGGAATTGTTTCATTTTATTTCATAGTACTGGGGAGGTTCTTATGAATAGATTATTAGATTAGAAATTTGAGCAAGGAAATCTGGAGAAGAATTTTTGAAGGCAAGAATGAGAGCACTTCGAAAAGGCCATTGGGATCAAGCAAAGCTTCATTAGATTTTCAACAATGTAGGACCCCAGGTTCCATTTGCTTCTTCTTTAGTTTTCTGATTCAAAAGAAAAATAAAAATAGATATGTTATTTTGTGAAAGAAAAAGAAAACTTTTGGGGATTTAGAATTTATTGAATAGCAAACTTATGGAAGGAATTAAATTGGGTTTCTAAAAATGTTCTATGTTTTTATAATTTGGCTATAAAAAGAAAAATCTATCATTGAATTCTGAAATTGTTCTAGATTTCTTTAAAATTCTATTATGGAAAATAAATTTTCCCTCTGTTATAAAAGTCATTTGAAAGATATATATATGCATATATATGTATATATATATACATATATATATACATATACATATATATATACATATACAAATAAATATTTTATTCTATTCGAAATTTTTGTTCGACTGTCTATAGTTTAACTTCTAGGCCGAATCATTTAAAGGACAACATGATTGTAATGTTTGTTTAAAAAAAATTAAAATTAAAAATAATATATAAAAATTTATATGGGCGATGGGAGGGATGGTGCAGTCGTACCCCTCCCCTCACCCCTGCACAGCCAACAGACTGGTACAATAGTCACATGGACTGTCATGCACATTCCTATGGACTGCGAACATGCTTGGTGGGGCCATAGTGCCTTTTAAAATTTTTTTTTACATGAATATATATATATTTACATATATATATAATTTTATTTTATTTTTATATAAAATAAATTTTTGATAGTATAATTAAAATTAGTTGAATTATATATTTATATATATATATTAAATATATATATATATACATACATATATGGATAATAAATTAACTTAATGACATATTGTTTTATGTTTTGAAAATTGAATTTATAGTTGTGATGATTATTAATTTGAGGAAATAAATTAATGGATTAATGAAATAAATCAAGCTTTGGAAACTAGTTAAATTGATTTGATTATTTTCTTTATAGTTATTTTATTGTTTAGTGTTATTGATGTGGGAACCTAGTTTGATTTAGAAACCTGATTTTGGGATATTGTGAACCTTAGTTTTCCAGAGGTGTGATTTTATCATTGGATGTTTATCCCCGTTGTATGTGCTCTTGAAATTGCAAATTATTAGTATTATTATTTGGAAGGGTTGTACGAGTTGTGTTGAGACTTTATTTATATGTTTAGCGAGATGGGTAATGTCTCACATGTCTTGGTTGTGATTTATGCTTTGATCCCTATGGTACATCCCTTTCCTTGTTTTGGTTTATGTTTTGGGATCTTCTAGGAGAGTGGCTCTTTGTGGGGGCTAGCACCTCAAAAGGAGGAAGAGCTCAGGATAACCCACGTAAGAGTAGTTTAACAAGTGAAAACCTAATAATAGAACTTAGGGGGATGGGTAGTAAAAACATATAAGATAATCTTGGATACCTTGTCTAGGCATTAGGGCTATCATAGACTAATGGTAGACTAAGAAGGCCGTGGTCGGAAAAGTCGTAACCTCATCCTCAGGAGAGGTTAATGGCTTTGCATGAGTCACCCTATAGGGCCAACACCTCAAGTAGGAGGAAGGGATAGGATAACCATAGATGGGGGCTGATGCCTCATGTTGGAGGAAGGGCCAGGATAACCCATGTAGGCTATGCGATGACACTCTCCACTAGATGCCCTTATGCCTTGTTTCTTGGGTGCCTTTGGAATTGTGTTCTGATTGTTGTTTTAAATTCATTTGGGAATGTTTATGATTGGTTCTTTGGTTACTTAGTTAGTGGTTATTTCCTTGGTTTTTTTGTGATGATATTTATGGCTTTACGTTTATTATGATGACTCACAGATGTTGTCGTTTATGTCCTTTGTAATCCTTGATGTTGTATTTGGAATTATTGTACTATGTTGTCTTTTGTTGGAGTTGTCTTATGGCATTCATGGTTGTGGTTACTTCCTTGTCACCTCCAAGCACAAGGGGTGGGTTATTTATAACCCATGTGGTCGGGTGGAACGTGATCTGCACCTATTGGGTTCCCCATCAACGTTCGTCCTTCTCAGTATTCTTCAATTGGAGCTTGTAACAGTTATTCATTTTGTAATCCAGACATTATTTTGTACTATGTATTTATCCCACATGTATGGGAGATTTTATTGTATTTCATTCATTGGGAAAATTTAATGTATTGAACGATGATGTATTATTTATGCACCTTTGTAACTATTCTTTTATGAGATTCATTATGGTTGTATCATGTAGTGTATTTAGACTTATACTTTTGGATACATGGATGTTACCTTTGTAAACGGATTTTGTAATGGTTATGATGGATGCTAGATTAGTTAAGTTTTAGCCATATGTGTAATCTTTACTTATGTGTTGTTTATACGATGTGACCTCACGTGCCCCAGAGGACTTGACGTTATGATGTTAATATGCAATGTAAATATGTTTTATTGTTTCGTTATATGTTTACTTTGTATTATTTTAAAAAATAAATGTGTGCAATGTTTTGTCCTTTGGGGTTTGCATGGCGGGCGTTACAGGGTGGAGCTAGAGTGGGTGGAGTTGGAGGGTGTGGATCCATAATTTAGATATAAGTGAACTTGCATTAAATAAATTGTAATTTCAAAATGTAAGATACATGCTTAAAAATCCCCTTAAACCATTCAATATAAATGACTTAATTGAATACAAATGAAAAAATGTGTCAAGCTCATTTATGGCTAAGGCATGTAAATGAAAAATAAATAATTCTTAAAGTGATGTGAAATCTCATTTAAAAATACATGAATTTTTTACCTCGCTGCAATGTGGAAATGTTAAGCTCCAAATTGATTCAACAAAGGTGGAAGTGTTAAGCTCCAAATTGCCTATACTCAGTGAATCTGTATACATAATTAGAAATGGTTAAACAAAACTTGTCCCTGCAACCATAGGGAAATCAAAAAATTTAATGGGTAATAATCGATGGGTTGTGCAAGAGGCTATCATACAATATGATAGCCTCTTGCATAGTCCATCAATTATTACCCATTAAATTTTCCCATATCCCTATGGTTGTAGGGACACGTTTTGTCTAGTCAATACTAACAATGGATCGAGATTCACCAAGTATTGGAAATTTAGAGCACTTCCAACAAGGATCCTTTCTATTTTGAGAGCTGAGGAGAGTAAAAAATAATTAAAAAATTAAAAACAAAGTGTTTAGCAAAGAAATACTAAATTAAGAATAAGAAACAAAGCAAGAATTTAAGAAAAATGAGAAAAAGTGATAAAGAAGAAGGGAAAGTGGACAAGAATGTAAAACAGTTTAAAAAAATACAAAAAGGGGGTAATGAAGGTTCAATTTTATGCTCTTTTCTAGTAATAAAGGTTCAATTTTTTTGTTTGATGTTTTTTTTTTGTTTTCCACTAACTAGGGTTTCAATTTTTTTTGTAAGTTTAGATAGAAATGAAAAAATTCAATAAAACTACAAAGAATACAAAATAAAACGTAAATTACTTATTAATTAGCAAAAAAATACAAAAAACACATACCTGCAACTCATTGGAGGTCATTAGAGGTTGTTGGAGGTCATGAAAATGAGGCAGGGATTGGGTTATAAAGTCCTCAATGAAACAGATATCCATTATAAACGGATATCCATTTCATAACATTATATTATATTCCCACGAGGCTTCAAATCCAATAAAATTAATAACAAATATATGTTTATTATACAATAAATTTATTGTATATAATTATACAATACTATATTTCACATATACTATATATTATATATTATATAATATGTTATTTATTATATAATATATATTATATATTATATTTAATACATAGTCTCCCTTTGAAAATGAGGGAGGGTTTTTCCTCAACAAAATGGATATTTGTTTTCTCTATAATAAATTTATTATATAAAAATATACTATAATATATTTCATACATACTATATATTATATATTAAATATATTATATATCATATAGACTATAATATATATTATTTATATTCTAGATATATTGTATATATAATAAATATTTTATATAATATATTTAATATGAAGTCTCCATTTCTCTCAAATCTTTAAGATATGTTTAATCATTATATAGTAAAGAGAGGGAGAGAAAGAAAGACCTAAAAGGGAGAGAGGGAGAGAGGGACAAAGAGGGAGAGAGAGAGAGAGGGGGGGGAGAGTGGGAGAGAGAGGGAGATAGAGAGAGAGAGTGAGAGAGAGGGAGGGAAATACTTGAGAGGAAGAGAAGGAGAGAGGGAGAGTGGGAGAGAGCCTGGGAGATCCCAAAGAGAGAGAAATTCTTAAGAGGGAGAGAGGGAGAGAGAGGGAGAGCGGGAAATACTTGAGAGGAAGAGAGGGAGAGAGAGGAGAGAGGGAAATACCTTAGAGGAAGAGAGGGAGGTGGGAGGAGTGGGAGAGAGAGAGAGAGGAAAGAGAGAGGGAGGAGGGAAGAGAGAGAGGGGGAGAGAGAGGAGGCGAGGGAGAGTGGGAGAGTGGGAGAGAGAGGTAGAGTGGGAGAGGGATAGAGGGAAAGAATTAAGAGGAAGAGAGGGAGAGTGGGAGAGAGGGAGAGAGAGAGTGGGAGGGAGGGAGAGTGGGAGAGAGGGAGAAAAGGAAAGACTTGAGAGGAAGAGAGGGAGAGAGGGAGAGAGAGAGAGGGGGAGGAATACCTAAGAGGAAGAGAGGGAGAGAGGGTGAGTGGGAGAGAGGGAGAGAGGGAGAGAGGGAAAGAGAGAGTGGGAGAGAGGGAGAGAGAGAGAGAGGGAAAGAGAAGGAAATACTTGAGAGGAAGAGATGGAGAGTGGGAGAGAGTGTGGGTTCAGGGGGAGAGGGAAAGACCTAAGAGGAAGAGAGGGAGGGAGAGAGAGAGAGAGAGAGGGAGAGGGAGAGAGGGAAATACCTAAGAGGAAGAGAGGGAGAGTGGAAGAGAGAGAGAGATAGAGAGAGAGAGAGAGGGTTTATTGTTTAGGGAGAGAGGGAGAGAGAGAGGGAGAGAGAGGGGGGGAAGACCTAAGAGGGAGAGAGGGAGAGTGGGTTTAGGGAGAGAAGGAGAGAGGGAAAGACCTAGGAGGAAAAGAGGGATGGAGAGGGAGAGTGGGAGAGAGGGAGAGATCATAGAGAGAGATAAATTCCTAAGAGGGAGAGAGGGAGAAGGAGAGGGAAAGACTCGAGAGGAAGAGAGGGAGATTGGGTTTAGGGTTTAGAGTTTAGGGAGAGAGGGACAGTGAGAGAGAGAGAGAGGAAGAGAGTAAAAGACTTGAGAGGGAGAGAGGGAGAGTGGGAGAGAGAGATAGAGGGGAAGGGGTAGAGTGGGAGAATGGGAGAGAGAGATAGAGGGAGAGAGGTAGAGAGGGAAAGACCTAAGAGGAAGAGAGGCAGAGTGGGAGAGTGGGAGAGAGGGAGAATGAGAGAGAGATAAGGTTTAGGGTTTAGGGTTTAAGGTTTAGGGAGAGAGGGAGAGAGGGAAAGACCTAAGAGGAAGAGAGAGAGAGTGGGAGACAGAGCGGGTTTAGGGTTTAGGGAGAGAGGGAGACAGAGAGGGAGAGAGGGAAATACCTAAGAGGAAAAGAGGGAGAGTGGGAGAGAGGAGAGTGGGATAATATATATTATATTAATATAATATTAATATATAATATATATATATATATATCATATATCATAAGAAATAGTAATTCTCAAAATTCAAATAATGGATATCTGTTATGCACGAATATTTGTTTTGTTTGTTATAGGTTGTACACTTGGACAAACAACAATATATATTAATACATATTATATATAATATATAATATATTAATATAATATATAATATATTAATATAATATATTAAATTATTATAATATTAATATATATTATATATTAATATATAATAATTTAATATATTATATTAATATATAATAAAAATATATATTATGACATTGTAATTTATAAGACTAGAGGTAACGGATATCCATTTTGTAAGTTATATAAAAAATAAAAATGGGACTATTTTGAGTATTTCAATGGTCCCTACATTCTTTTTGTAGTGCGTCTCTGGGTTCAACACTTTCACAATGTTTGTTAAGTTTTATTTTGAGTTTGTTGAATTAAATTGGCATTATAAGGTTGTTGCTTTAAATTTTGAATCAAATAAATAAATTAAATAAATCAAGTTTGAAAACCAATACTTTTAATAATTAATTTATTAAAGTAAATTATGTGATAATGTATTTTATAATTAAAATGTAAAGATAATTATTGTTTAATCATTGAATTTAATTAATCAATTTAAAAGTGAGAAGATATTAACAAAAATAAAATATTAAAATTGGTATTTAATTTTGAATGAGGATAAATGTTAAAGAGAAGGAAAAGCGAAGTAAAAGATAGATTTCGCATGCAAATCAAGCATAACTTTGCACTGGATTTTGTTTGGAAACATGTTCTTTTTATGAGTCTTTTGTTTGTCTTTTTTTTTTTGAAAAAAAATTGAGGATCTGGGATGGAGAAGCATCGATCCTCTAGAGGATTAATTATGAAGATTATCTAGCTTGAGAGTCTCATAATCTTTTTTTTCCCCATAATTCACGCATATCCTACAATCTTACATTCCATGAGACCACATTTATTCAAATGAACATTGCCATCTACCCGAGTGTCTAGTCTCACAACCTTCTCTTCTTATATGTTGATTGGTATCTTTCTTGAGGGGAGCTTTTGCGTGTTTAACTTTTAGGAAAGATCTTGGAGTCATGGCATGAGGAGAGTGTTTCTTTCAGTCGTGTAGACATGTTCGATAAAATTGAAGAACTACTTCACACAAAAAGATGATAGTGGAATTGAAAACATAGATAGACCATCAAGCAAGTGTGATTGATTCCAGAAATATCTAGGAAGAAAGCTTTGTGCTTCAGCTACATAGATCTATAAATACCCTCTAGGTTCTCCCTTTAAACTTGACTACATAATCTACAATCGTTATTTTTAGGATAAATAGATTTTTTTTCATTTATCTAATGGCCTTTGAATAAAACCATTTTCCTTGTGGTGCTTGTTAATGTTTGTAATCTTCCTATGCATTGAGTTTTCAAAATAGGAACACATGTTTAGTAGCATGCATAATATTTAGCCTTTGGAAATGGTGTGGAATATGACTTATGCTTGTCTTTTGTCAAGGTTACATGTTCTTGAGACACTTTCATTACAATTCATTCTGAGTATTTTCTGTAACTGACACAACCATGAGATCACCTTGCCTATGCTCCTATATTTGTGTCTTGTCATGGTGTTAGTCTACCTTTTCCTTAGTCGTTGATTCATCATGTTAGCATTCTTATGGAATTTGGCTTTGATCATATAGAAATCGGCATAAACCTTCCATAGGGGCATTTTTCTTAGGTGGAATCCATGCATTCGGTTGTATTGAAGAACTAACTATTGATTTAGATGATAAATCGAGTTCGGAGATAAAACATGGAATTATACTATTGAATATTGGGGTATTCAATTTCCATTCTTTTTTCACTGTACTTTATGTTATAAATTTTCTTCTTTAAGTCTATTGGAAATTTCTTGGGTTGTGGTTGCTTCCCTAACCAAGTTGTATCTACCTTGTTATGTACTCTATATATTTTGATTTCACTGATCAAGAAAATGCTACTTCTATCACCTCTTCTTGATAAAAAATAGAATGGAGTCACTAATGTTTATGGTATTACATGATAAATTAGGTATATAGAATATATGTGGTTTATGTGGTCAATCTATGTAGTTCAACTTCTCCTTTCCTTGAATCTAACCAACTTTTTTTCCTTCACTACTTGTGGGATGGTTTGGCTGGTGCACCAGTAGACCCATTCTTCTAATCTTT
Organism: Sequoia sempervirens; assembly: GCA_007258455.2. NCBI lineage: Eukaryota > Viridiplantae > Streptophyta > Pinopsida > Cupressales > Cupressaceae > Sequoia > Sequoia sempervirens. The sequence continues at coordinate 48,453 of VDFB02354917.1, forward strand.
ATGTATATTTTGATAGCTTAGTTGGCTTGTAACACTCTTGATGGTGGTTGCATGAAATGGAACCATGATGCTACATATGGGTACCAAAACAACATCTTTTTTCGTACCACCCTGAATCATGAGCTCTCTAGAAATGGGGATATCATCCACATTTTTGTAGGAAATCATCTTAGTGGATGGCTTGGAAGAGCCATGCCCATCTCTTATAGCAATGCCCCTACAACCAATCTTCTTGTAGTCTCCTCATTCTTTTGAATTGCCTGTTCTACTTAGTGTTGTCGATGTTGCTCTTCTCTAGTCATCTCCTGATAATCAGATCATAGAGTTACCTTGGGAGATGCTTGATTCTCCTCCATTTAGCTAGAATTAGCTTACAAATTGCAAGTCTTCAAAAGTATCTTGAACCATTACAACAAGCATCTTTTGTGCCTACCGTACAATATATATGTTTCTTAAGCCCACAAACTTATGAAGCTCTTGTTTTCCTAGAGAGGACTGAGTGAAATTGTTACCGATAAGTATTTAATTTAAATATCTCTTTGGTTATGTAACGCCCTGCCACATAACCCTAGAAGACGATGCAAACATAATGAAAGCATAACAATTTTTTTTTGAAAGTGTAATTAATAACAAGTGAACTAAAATTAACACATACATCCTCTAAGGTATTTGAAAATGCTTACATACGAATTCCATAATATACAAAATAAAATTCATCCATAGTATATAAATAATACTCATGAAATAAATAACATACATTGAAAGCATTAAACTCATCTCATTAGATACAAAGTACATTAAAGAATCATCCATAGATTGCATTCATTCCATAAAACAACTACAAGACTCATTTCCAAAATGAGGAAGTTCATACAATAATGTTACAATAACAATGATACAAGAATTCTCCTCGAATACAAATGCGGAGTAGTGCATATGCATAAGTATCCAACTAAACCAACAATATACAAGAGATGGTACAAGTAACTAGAACATGTGAGCTCTCTAATCTGGAAGATCTTGCAATTATGAACATGTAGTGGAAACCCAATGGTGTAAAGTGCACATTTCACCCAACCAAGTGGTACTTGAATGCCCACCCCCATGCTAGGAGAGAATAAAAGGGCTTCCTAGGAAAAACCAACAACCTCCAGACATAGGCAACACACAATACTATACCATACAAGAACAATACATACATAAATGTTACATTGCTTCAAGATTAAAATAATCAAGTATATCAATTGAACAATACATATTGTTGTCATAGGAGGAGTGTCATCACAAAGCTGCATGTATTACCTTGGCAGATCTTCCTAGGCCTCGACCCCCATCTTGGGTTACCCTGGTAGCCTCTCACGACCCTCAGCCCCACATGCAAATTGATGTGGAATCAAATATATTTCAAAGGGACAAGATAATGATCTTTCCATTCCAGGCTTTCCCATCTCATCCCAAGTCTTAATAATCCCTTGATCCCATGAGCAAGGCACAATTAACAAGTAATATTATTTAAGGTACCCTTCCCCTAATATAATTATTTAACTTCCATTAAATTAACTAATTCTCACATGAGTTACCCTGGCACCACTTTGCGCATCAACCCCTATTGAGAGCCACTCCCCTACTAACAACACAAGGATCTAATCCACAACCAAGGGTAACCACAGTGCACAAAACAACTATTAAATCCTAATAAAAAATATAAGAGGTATCACATCCTTTTTGCAATAACCGGGTGTTTAATTGAAACTCAACCAAGTACATTACCCAAGGAAAAACAAAGGATTTAACCATAAAACACAACCCCCTCATAAAATAACATCATCTGGAAGACTTACATACATGACTAATCGATTTCCCAAACTTACAAGAATAGAAGAAATCATAATTTAATAGGCAATTCAGGCAAGAAATAAAACTACCATTAGGATTACCTAAATCCAATTTCCATTTCAATAAAATACAATAATAAATTTCCCAAAAAAAACTAACTTAATACAATTTCAAGTATAGACAATAGATAAATTAAATCTAACTGTCTAGTTCAATTTCTCAATTACATTCTAATAAAATGCATTTTCCTTTTTTTAAAACATTTTAATTTAAAACCATCTACTTGTGCATTTAATGCATCTATTATAACAAAATATCCATTTAAATATATATATATATACATACACACATACACACATATATAAATGAATATATACTTACATACATATATACATATACATATATATATATATAATATATATTATATTTTAAAATTTAAAAAGCATATTATAATCGAAAGAGAAATTTATAAAAGTACAAACAAAAGTTCAAAGGCCGCTATAATATTGCAATGTCGGCCTATATACAGTGTCTATACAGTGTCTGCTCCCATTGAACGGCACGAGTCTGTGGAGGGCAGTGTTGGGCTGCATCCACAATCTACCTCCCTTTGTGGGTGGTGGCTATGGGGACAGCCATAGCCTCCCCCATACTTATATTCAAACGATTTAATTTTCAACAAAACCTACAAATAAATAAAATTCCTTGTACGAAATTTATCTCTGCATTTTTTTCAATACAATTTTTTTATTCAAAATGATTTCTACAGGGATTAACAACATATAAAAATATACATATATATAAATATATGTATATATATATATTCTCATCAACATGAAAGCTCTAGTCGGGCAATTTATTTTCACAAAAATTTTTATGTAGGAAGTATTTACAAAATTTTACAAAGGTTTCAATTTCCTAGCCAAATAAATCTAAATGGAAGAAAAATAATAATCTTTTATAGGAAATATTTACAAAATTTTATAGAGGTTTCTACAAATTTGACAAGAATATTTAAATCCATTCCAACAGAGGTTCTTAGATTTCTCTATAAAATATTTCTTGGAATTCTTTTTTTTTTTTAATTCTATAGGAACTCTAAGCTTTCACTACAATTTTTCAAACACGCAAATATTTCAAATTTACAAAATATATTAAAGCTTCTATACAAATAACATATTCTTCTTATACAGGGAATCTTTCCAAGTTGCATATAAATAAAAACAATTTAAAAAGGATATTTCCGGGATGCTTAAGGAAATGATGTTTAAAGTAGAGCTTTACCTTCATATTCTAATTTACCAAAGCTTCTTCCAAAGTATCCACTTTTCCAGAAAGATGAAAACAAAGCTAGAGCCAAAATTTCCCAAGAACTTCTCCAATTTTTAACAACTAATTTTCAACAACCTCTCCAAAATATATTTCTTCATTTTCATGAAGTAGTCTCTTTCCTCTTTTAGTTAATGCAATTATTCTCTCCGAGAATTAATTCCCAACAATAGTGTTTAATTTTTCTAACACGTCACAAATAAAATATCTTTTCAACCAAATCATAGATATTTCCTCTAAGATAATTACAAGATTTGTATGCATTTAATAATTCATAAAATTTCACATATTAATTTCTAATTAAATTTAATCTAATTAATTTAATCACTTTATAAAATAAATTTAATCACAAAGATTAAATCAATTTACAAAATAAATTTAATTTAATTAATTAAATCAAATATTAAGCTTCTAACAAGATTAATTAAATAATCACTTAAAAAGATTTTAAGCATTAATTTCCCACAAAACATACCTTGCAAAATAAATAAATGACAAGGAAAATGAGGGCAACATGACAAATCAGCAAAACCAAAAAAAGACTAATGACACACTATGACTAGGGTTGTGGTTTGATAAGGAAATCTAGTTACTATCCCCCAATCAACTATTCCATTGGGCAATGGACACACTCAAACTTGTGAATTCAGGGGGAGTCTTGATGTCCTATACCTACAATCCTACAATCAAAACATATGTTGTACATGTATAGATCATAAACAATCACACCGTGAAGAGAAAATTGCGGAAGCACAGGGTGATCGCAAGAAAGTGATGCAATCTCATTCCTTTCACTAAAATAGTGTTGCATAAGCACTGATGAAACTAAAACATCAATTAACTACAGATGAGTATATATCAATATCAACTCAAATAATCAACTATGCTAACAAGAAAGCATGTCATAATCAATAATCATCCATAAAGTGTACCTTCACTTTACAATATAAAAACCATCATCGCTTTAATGTCAATGATCAAATAACAACATAGTATCATGGTCTATCAAAGTAAAAGCATTGTTTGAAAATATAAGCAAATCTGAGGGGTCCTACATCTTCCCCCCTAGGATCAAGCTTACTCTTGGAAGCCTACAAACAAATAGGGATAATGCTCTATCATCCTAGTCACATCCTCCCAGGTAACTGAAGTATCATCTCTAGGATCCCACTAGACCCTAACTTGCTCAATATCTCGACCCTAGAGGGCGAGTCTCCTGTGTTGTGTGATGGCCATGGGATCCAAAGCCAACTACTCATCCTCTACCTGTAAGGCATTCCAATCAAGGATATGAGATATATTAGGGTGATAAGGCCTGAGTACTGATACATGAAATCCGTCATGTATGTGTGAGACTAGGTGGAAAAGAAAGATGGTACAATATTGGCCCAATCTTCTCAAGAATCTCAAATGGCCCAACTCACTCACCTACTGCAAATTGACAGTCCACCTGATGTAGATCTGCATACTTTTTTTGCATATCCTATGCAACAACCAAATGTTCCTTGATACAGATCACCTGCTGCTCCATATCAAGAAGTATCTCTGAACCTAGTAGAACTCTATCCTCTAACCGATCCTAACTCAAAGGTGTCTAACATGGTCATCCATACAATGCCTAAAAAGGAGGCATACCAATCAAATTTTGATAACTATTATTATAATCAAACTCCACTAAATGGAGATAGTCCTCCCATCACATCTGTTGGTCCATCACATACATGCATAAAATATCCATGAGGATCTGATTGACCCTCTCAATTTTTTCATGTGTTTCAGGGTGATATGCTAAACTAAAGTTCAACCGCATCCCTATGGTATGCTGCAATGACATCCAAAGAGCTGAGGTAAATGTAGGATCCCTATCAAAAATGATCTGATGAGGAATACCATGCAACATAACTATATCTCCCATGAACACTCTAACAATAGATGAAGCATTATAGGATGGACAAATAAGTGAGAAGTGTGATACCTTCATCAACCTATCCACCATCACCATAATGGCATCATCTCATTGTGAAGAATTGCATAACCCAACAATGAGATCCAACGAGATTATATCCCATTTCTATTATGGCACCAAATGTGGCTGCAAAAGTCATGTTATATGTTAGTGTTCAACCTTCACTCACCGACACTCCAAAAACCTCGACAAAAAGTTAGCGATATCTCACTTCATACCTATCCAGAAGTATAGCTATCACAAATCAGCATGCATCTTCTTCACTCCTGGATGAGCCGAATAGGGTGCTTGATGTGCATGTTTCATAACCAAGGTACGAAGATATCCAAAAGATGGAACATAAATGCATCCCAAGTGTCTCAACAAACCATCTAACTCTAGAGAATAACTTGAGAATCTTCCCTCAAGAATTATGCCTGTCTTTATCTCTAATCTCACCTCCTAATACCAACTATCTACAAGATCTGTAGAAAAAATATGACTCCTCAAATCCACACCAAGAGGTAACACTGACAACTTGTGTCTTCATCTGCTATGAGTGTTGGAAACTACATTCTCCTTCGCTTGGATGAACTTCACCTTGAAGTGATACTCGGGTATGTGCATGATCATGATGGGCCAAAAAGTGGCAATATGATGGGTATGTGGCTTGCGACTTTTTTTTACCCAAAATTGATGAAATTGTAGACATCTAAATTTAGTCACTCCCATATGATTAAATTTACTCCCTTTTCGTCTATCATATTAGATATTAATTTATTAAATTAATATTACACCTTTTGCCTCATATCTATAAAGTATTTAATTTAATAACTAAATGCTTTATCTTTCACCTTCTTCCTCTCTAAATTAAATAAATACACCAATTTATTTAATTTAGTCATTTTTGACCCTTTTGATTTAAAATAAATTTAAAATTCTTCATTCTCTCTCTCCTTGTCACATCCTCCATGATCTTGCTCTAATCTGAATTAATTTAATTAATTCATGATTATGATGTGCATCCTCTTAATCAAAGATTAATGTCACATCCTCCTACATTTGCCACTTGCCTCTAATCTTCCATTAATTATTCTAATCAAATATTTGCACAACCTTAACCAAGGTCATTAGCCATATTTAGCACCACCTTTTTAGTCAACCTTTGCATTTATCTCTTTTTAGCATTGACCCTCTTTCCCATGTGAATTTTTAATTCACATTTATTTATCCTAGATTCTCCTCTTCCCTATGTGAATTTTTAATTCACATTCTATCTTCCAAGGCTTCTAGAACCTTGGACTTGTCACATCATCCACATGTGACCAAGTCCCACCTTTTGGGAGCTCACCTTTTATCCTTTAGACTCTCCTAAGAATGTGAATTTTTAATTCACATTTAGTTCTCCAACCACCTCTCCTTTTCCCATGGAGATTTTTGAGGAATTCTAAAATTCCTCAAATGTCCCTTTCACTCTAACTTGGGGACAAAAAATTCCTTTTTGAGGAAATCTTCTCACTCCCCAAGGTACTTGAAAGGTACTTGTCCTTCCTCCACCTCATCTCCCTTTAGCCACTTCACTATCCACATGTCAAGATGTGAGGGCTTATGAGTTCTCAACCCACCATAGCCCTTCATCTTGACCTTGTTGGATGAATCTCAACCGTTGAATTCCCTACAGAATTCAAATTCTTCTATAAATACCCCCTCCTCAAGGGAATTTTCAACACTTTTTCATTTGAGCAACCTTATACTGTCAATTTGCATTCTCAAGCATTCACTATCATTTAGCCATCCACTTTGATCATCTTGCATATTCAATCTTGCACCTAGCTACACCAAAAAGCCATCTAAGGAGCACACAAATTCATCTAAATCAAGGGCCAACCAAAGAGTCTTCAACAACAAGGAAGGTATAATCAATTTGCATTTTATTTCATCTATTTTCCTATTTTATCACTCTTTAGGCTAATCATTGAAGTGTTCTTAGTGTTTTTCCATTTGCATTTTAAGATGTTTTGCACATTAAAATAGGGTAAAATTCCAAGGTACACAGAAACAAAAAGGCTTTTTAAAGGAGATTCTCAGCTTTCCACCAATATAAATTATGCTTTACTTTGAATTTAATAAGTAATTATTATTCATTTTCTATTCAAATTACAACTGAAGTCCTAATTGATAGACTGGTTAAAAAACATCTATAGATTTCAAACAGTATCACATTTTTTGAATCTAAAACATGTGTCACATTCTATGCTTTGTATACTATAGGATTAAAAAGATAAAAGTTGAATTTCATGAAGTTTTGACCAAGTTAAGGTGGTCATACATAAGAGTTTTATATATTTTTTAAAATTTGTAATAAAAAATTCATAATTAATTAGTTACTTGGAAAAAAATATGCATCACATTAGGACATGAGTCCTCTACTTATATCTAAAATATTATTAAAAAATATTATCATTTTATTGTGATTAGGGTGGTCAATAGACACCTACTTCTTATTTTTTCCCTGAAATTTAAGTACTATTGCATTGAAATTTCAAAATTTCACCAAATAGATTTCTTTTTTCTAGTAGTTTAGAAACTACATTTAATTTTCTACAAATTCTATTCTTACATATTTTTGAAATAATATAGATAACTTATTCAAATTTTTACGTCAGATTACCTAACTTTGATTTTTTTGATTTTTTGCCACTTAAGGGCCTATTTTTTCCATGATGATCTTGCACATACCCACTCACAAAGGAATTCAATCCATCGCCTCTGCTTGAAATTTAGATTAGGATGCATGAAGATGTACTTTAAGCTCTGATGGTCACTATACAACTCAAATCTATGCCCCAATAGGAAATGCCTCCATCTTGTCAAAGTGTGTACTACTACTACCAACTCAAGATCATGTGTAGGGTAATTCAACTCATGATCCTTAAGTTTTTGTGACTCATATGTAATAACATGACCATCCTACATCAAAACTGCTTCTAATCCCTCTAAAGATGCATTTTTACAAACAACAAAATCTCCAATAGGATTAGGTATCGCAAGAATTAGTGCAATGGTCAACCTCTCCTTCAGAGTCTGAAATACTGCCTCACACTGCTCTAACTAGACAAATCTATTCCCTTTTCTCTGAAGAGAAGTGATAGGATGTCCTATCCTAGAGAAACACTGAACAAAGTGTCTGTAATAACCTGCTAATCCCATGAAACTATGTATCTCTTCCACATTAGTGGGCATAGGCCAATCAATGATCACTTGGATCTTCCCAGGATCTACTACAATACCCTCTCTTGATATCACATGCCCAAGGTACTTAACCTCCATCTTAAAGAACTTGCATTTGGATAGGCTAGTATATAACTTATTATCTCTCAAACACTGTAAAACCTGCCTCAGATGCTCCTGATGCTACTCTACTTTCCTAGAATAGATCAATCTATCATCAAGGAATACTAATAAAATAATATCCAAATAAGTGTGAAAGACTCCATTCTTCAAGCTCATGAATGCAAATGGCGCATTCGTCAACCCGAATGGCACCACTGTAAACTCATAGTGACCATAACGTGTGTGAAATGTCATCTTATGAATGTCGAAATAAAAAATACATAGTTGGTTATACCTTGAATTGAGATTGATTTTTGAAAAGACCGTAGCACCCTTGATCTGATCAAACAAATCATCAATCCTAGGTAAGGGATATTAACTCTTGATTGTTATTTTATTCATCTAATGGTATTCTATGCATAGATGGAGAGAACCATCATTCTTCACAAAAATTATTGGTGTTACCCAAGGTGAAACACTAGGGTGGATGAAACCCTTCGCTAGCAACTCCTCCAGCTACAAGCAAAGCTCCTTAAGCTCATGTGTAGTCATACGGTACAGAGCTTGTGAAATAGGCTTGCAACCAAGTATGAGATCAATCTTGAAATTAATTTCACGCCGGGGTGGCATCCTTGGAATTTCATTGGGAAATACATCTACATACTCCTAAAGTATGGGGTAGCTATCAAATGAAACCTTCTCCTCACTATCACCCAACTCCAAGTCAACTACTATCACTGCAAACAACTAAAATCACTGATGTATACATCTCCTCAGCTATGTAGCTGAGATCATCCTCAACGATATGGGTCTTTGAACTCCCACTATCTCAACCTCTCTACAAGATACATCAATGCATCGAATCAACTTGTGTTGACAGTCAATAATAGCCCTGTGAGCCTCAAGCCAATCCATCCATAAAATTTTGTCATATGACCCCAACAGTATAATGCAGAGGTCTACTATTGTGTGAAAGGATCCAATCTCCAATCTACAATCAGGTACCAAGGAATGCTCTGCAACTTTAGCAATGAAGGCCAATTCATCCTACCACTTAACATCTTGCTTTACTGCCCTTAGTCTACAATGTGCTATGACAGATGATGAAATAAAAGAATCTAATGCTCCTGAATCAAATAAAATGGTAACCCTATTACCCTATAACACAACATAAGTCTCTACCACTATTCCCTAGTGATCACCTTGGCAATTGTCAATCGTAGCAAATACTAGATGACCTTTCCCCACATCTCCAATAGTTGGCTTTGATGCCACTAGCCTCTGAGTATAACCTGATGTGACCTTATTTGGACACTGTCATGCTATGTGAACCTGTTAGCCACAAGAAAAACATCTTGTACCCTTGTCTAATCTTCTACCTCCAAGAGGCGCACTCAACTATTGAACGCTAGCCCTATTATAGGTATAATTTGTACTCTATGTTGGTTGCTCAAAGTTGGGGTGTTTGTTTCACCTCTAATTCTTGCCACCCCCTAACTGATACCTATTTCCCTATCTTGGCTAGAAATTCTTCCATGTGCCTTGTGAATTTTGATGTTGACCACTCGGTGTAGGTACCTGCTATGTCCTAGGTTGTCCAACTCCCTGAGCCTAGCCACTACATGAATTAGATCCTATAGTTGAAGCACTGATTATCTACACTCTATTATGGCCACCCAACACCATCGCCAAATTCCCCTCCACCAATCTATCCTTCTCCACTACTGTCTCCATGGTATTAGGTTCAAAAACTTGAACACCACCAATGATCTAGGCATTTAAGCCCCTAATGAACTACTAAAAAAGCATGCCCTCATCATCACCAATGCCAGTGAATTGCTTGAGCTCATAAAATTGATGCTCATACTATTCCACTGATATGGCCATATGTCCCCAAGCATGAAACTCATCTCCACGATCCTTTCACCAATGGTAAGAAAGGAATCTGGCTCTAAACCTCTCTATGAACATATCCCAAGACACAAAATTAATTTCAATACAAAGCTTCCATTCCTCCAATCTCCACCAAGTAGATGCAAAGTCCCATAAGTGCATGATTGCACACCTAGCCTTGTTGTTACCACTGTAAGGGTGTCTACAAAAATACCAATTCAAGTCTATCAACCATGTCTCAACCTCTAAACTGCTACCAGAACCATTGAATGTGGGCAGATGAGCTCTAAGTAGGTCTATCATGTGAGTGACTATGATTTCCTTTGGTTGTATTGGCACCTCTCTCTCACCAATATTAATCTGATCTATGTCTTGCCTCAACCCAAGGTGAGCAAGATTCTCCTCCAACAAACGACACAATTGACTTCCCTCGATCCTTGGTGGATCCTGATTCTGATCACTATCTCCCAGAGCATTTTGGGAAGCCTGATGTTCCTCATGATTTGAGTCATGGGGAACATGTGCAGGTGAATCTTGTTGACTACCTCCATGACTGCCTCCTCGAACACAACCACGACCTCTACTATGACTTTGCCTAAGTGGCATGATCCTACATAGACACACCAAGGTATAAGATAAGGTACACAAACTTAAATCCTGTGCAACTAATAGATTAGTGGGTTCAACATTATCCTAGAGCACCTAGTGTTTAATCTTGGGATTTAAAACCATGTGTAATGCCCCACCATGTAACCCTAGAGGATGACACAAACACAACAAAAGCATAATTTTTTTGTTTTTGAAAGTGTAATTAATAACAAGTAAAGTGAACTACATTTAACACAATAATGTTACAATAAAAATGATACAAGAATTCTCCTCAAATACAAATGAGGAGTAGTACATATACATAAGTATCTAGCTAAACTAATAGTATATAAGAGATGGTATAAGCAGCTAGAACATGCAAGCTCTCCAATCTAGAAGATCCTGCCATCATGAACATGTACTGAAAACCCAATGGTGTAAGATGCACGTTCCACCCAACCAAGTGGTACCTGAAGGCCCACCCCCGATACTAGGGGATAGTAAAAGGGCTTCCTAGGAAAAACCAACAACCTCTAGACATAGGCAACATACAATACTATACCATACAAGAAAAATACATACATAAAGGTTACATTGCTTCTAGAGTAAAATAATAAAATATATAAACTGCACAATACATATTGTTTTCATAGGAGGAGTGTCATCACAAAGCTGCATTGGTTAACTTGGCAGATCTTCCTAAGCCCTGACCCCCATCTTGGGTTACCCTGGTAGCCTCTCACGACCCTCGGCCCCACATGCAAACTGATGCGGAATCAAATATCTTTCAAAGGGACAAGATAATGATCTTGTCATTCCAGCACTTCCCATCTCATTCTAAGTCTTAACAAGCCCTTAATCCCATGAGCGAGGAAAAATTAACAAGTTATATGATTTAAGCTACCTTTCCCTTAATACAATTATTTAATTTCCATTGAATTAACTAACTCTCACATGAGTTACCTTGGCACCACTTTGTACGTCGGTCCCCATTGAGAGCCACTCCCTTACTAACAACACAAGGATCTAATCCACAACCAAGGGTAACCATAGTGCACAAAATGGATATTAAATCCTAATAAAAAATATAGGAGGCATTACATCCCATTCGCAATAATCAAGTGTTTAATTGAAACTCAATGAAGAGCACTACCCAAGGGAAAACAAAGGGTTGAACCATAAAACACAACAACCCCCTCATAAAATAACACTATTTGGAAGACTTACATACATGACTAACTGATTTCCCAAACTTATGAGAACATAAGAAATCATAATTTAATAGCCAATTTAGGTAGGAAATAAAACTACCGTTAGGATATCCTAAATCCAAATTCCATTTCAATAAAATACAATAATACATTGCCCAAAAGAAACTAACTTAATGTGATTTCAATTACAAACAATAGAGAAATTAAATCTAATTGTTTATTTCAATTTCTCAATTACATTTTAATATTTCCTGTTGCAACGAGTTCTAAACCGGAAGCGCCGTCGGTCACGTTAAAAATTTTTTTTATTGCTATACAAACCCGATTTCTACAGCCTTTCTTAATTACATTTTAATAAAAACCAATTTCTTTTTTTTTTAAACATTTTATTTTAAAATCATCTACTTGTGCATTTAATGCATTTATTATAACAAAATATCCATCTAAATATATATAATTATAATTATATATCCATAATTATATTATTTAATTATTTAAAAATGAATTACAATTTCCAAACAATTACAAAATATATATTTAAATATATATATATACATAAATATATAAATTTATAAATGTATATATACTTACATACATATATACATATATAATATATATATTATATTTTTAAATTTAAAAACCATATTAAAATAGAAAGAAAAATTTATAAAAGTACAGAAAAAAGTTCAAAGGCTATTGTAATACTATAGTGTCGACCTATATACAGTGTCAACTCCCATTGAAGGGCATGGGTTTGTGGAGGGAAGCACTGGGCTGCCTCCACAATCCACCTCCCTATGGGGGTGGCAGCTGCGGGGACAGCTACAGCCTCCCCCATACTTATATTCAAACCATTTAATTTTCAAAAAAACCTACGAATAAGTAAAATTTGTCATACGAAACTTATCTTCATTTTTATTTCAATACAATTTTTTTTTCAAAATGATTTATATATATATCAACATGAAAGCTTCATTCAGGCAATTTATTTTCACAAAAAATATTTATAGGAAGTATTTACGAAAATTTTATAGAGGTTTCAATTTCCCAACTAAATAAATCTAAATGGAAGAAAAATAATAATCTTTTACAAGAAATATTTACAAAATCTTACAGAGGTTTTCTACAAATTTGATAGGAAGATTTAAATCCATTCCAACTGAGGTTTTCAGATTTCTCTATAAAATCTTTCTTGGATTTCTATTTTTTTTATACAATTTCTATAGGAGCTCTAAGCTTTCACGACAATTTTACAAACAAGGCAATCTTTCAAATTTACAAAATATATTAAAGCTTCTACACAAATAACATATTCTTCTTGTACAAACAATCTTTCCAATTTGCATATAAATAAAAATAATTTAAAGAACTTGTTTCTAGATGCTTGAGGAAATGATGTTTGAAGTAGAGCTTCGCCTTCAGATTCCAATTTACCAAAGCTTCTTCCAAATTATCCACTTTTCCAGAAACATGAAAACAAAAAGGAGCCAAAATTTCCTGAGAACCTCTTCCCCAATTTTTAACAACCTCTCCAAAATATCTTTCTTCATTGCCATGAAGTAGCCTCTTTCCTCTTTCAATTAATGCAATTATTCTATTTGAGAATTAATTCCCAACAACAGTGTTTAATTTTTCTAACACATGTCACAAATAAAATATCTTTTCAACCAAATCATAGATATTTCCTCTAAGATAATTAAAATATTTGTATGCATTTAATAATTCATAAAATTTCACATATTAATTTCTAATTAAATTTAATCACTTTATAAAATAAATTTAATCACAAAGATTAAATCACTTTACAAAATAAATTAAATTTAATTAATTAAATCAAATATTAAGCTTCTAACAAGATTAATCAAGATTAATTAAATAATCACTTAAAAACATTTTAAGCATTAATTTCCCACATAACATGCCTTGCAAAAAAATAAATGACAAGGAAAATTGGGACAACATGACAACTCAACAAAACCCAAAAAAGACTGATGACACACTGTGACTAGGGTTGTGGTTTGACAAGGAAAGCCATTTACTATCTCCTAATCAACTATTCCATTGGGAATTGGGCACACTCAAACCTATGAATCTAGGTGGAGTCAATGTCCTATACCTACAATCTTGCAATCAAAACATATGTCGTACATGTATATAGATCATAAACAATCACACCATGAAGAGAAAATTGCATAATCGTAGGGCACTCACAACTAAGTGATGCAATCCCATTCCCTTCACCAATATAGTGTCACATCAAAACTGACGAAACTAAAACATCAATTAACTAAAAATGAGCATATATCAATATCAACTCAAATAATCAACTATCCTAATCAGAAAGCATGTCATAATCAATAATCATCCATAAAGTGTACCATCATTTCACAATATAAAAACCATCATCACTTCAATGTCAACAGTCAAATAACAACATAGTATCATGGTCTATCAAAGTAAAAGCACTATCTAAAAATATAAGAAAATCGGAGGGGTGCTACATCCTCCCCCACTAGGATCAGGCTTACTCTTGGAAGCCTGCAAAAAAATAGGATAGAGCTCCCTTATCCTATTCGCATTCTCCTAGGTAGTCGAAGTATCATCTCTAGGATCCCATTGGACCCTAACCTGCTCAATATCTCAAACCCTTAAGGTGAGTCTCATGTGCTACATGATGGCCACAGGCTCCAAAGCCAGCTATCTTTCCTCTATCTATAAGGCATTCCAATCAAGGATGTGAGATATATCAAGGTGATAAGGATTGGGTATTGATACATGAAATACGTCATGTATGTGTGAGAGACTAGGTGACAAAGCAAAATGGTATGCTACTAGCCCAATCTTCTCAAGAATCTCAAATGGCCCAACAAAGCAAGGTGTGAGCTTAGAGCCCTTTCCATATTGGATTGGACACTTTTGTGGATGCACTCACGTAAAGAATCAATCACCTACTGCAAACTAAGGGTCCACCCAATGCGCATCTGCATACTTTTTTTGCCTATCCTGTGTAGCAACCAAATGTTCCTTGATATAGATCACTTAACTCCATATCTTGAAGCATCTCCAGACCCAATAGAACTCTATCCTCTAACTAATCCCAACTCAAAGGATTTTGACATGGTTGTCCATACAATGCTTGAAAAGGAGGCATACCAATTGAACTCTGATAACTGTTATTATAAGCAAAGTCCACTAAATGGAGATAGTCCTCCCATCGTCTATGTTGTCCATCACATACATGCATAACATATCCTTGAGGATCTATTTGACCCTCTCACTCTTTCCATTTATCTCAGGGTGATACACTGAACTAAAGTTCAAATGCATCCTCATCACATGCTGCAATGATGTCCAAAGAGCTAAGGTAAACACAGGATCCCTATAAAAAATGATCCAACAAGGAATATTGTGCAACCTAACTATATCTCCCATGAACACTCTAGCAACGGATGAAGCATTATAGGATGAACGAATAGGAGAGAGGTGTGCTACCTTCATCAACCCATCCACCATCACCATAATGGAAACTTGTCGTCATGAAGAATTGGGTAACCAACCAATGAAATCCAATGAGATTATATCCCATTTCCATTTCGGCACCAAATGTGGCTTCAAAAGTCCTACTGGATTTTGGTGTTCAACCTTCACTCACTTACACTCCAATCACCATGACACAAATTCAGCCATATCTCACTTCATACCTAGCTAGAGGTATAGTTGTCACAAATTGGCATGCATCTTCTTCACTTTTAGATGTGCTAAATAGGGTGTCTAATGTGCCTCTGTCATAACCAAGGTACAAAGATCTCCAAAAGATGGAACATAAATGCATCTCGAGTATCTCAACAAACCATCTAACTCTAGAGAATAACCTAAGAATCTACCCTCAAAAATTCTGCCTATCTCTATCTCTGATCTCACCT
The DNA here is from genome assembly GCA_007258455.2 of Sequoia sempervirens. Lineage (NCBI taxonomy): Eukaryota > Viridiplantae > Streptophyta > Pinopsida > Cupressales > Cupressaceae > Sequoia > Sequoia sempervirens. The sequence goes on from VDFB02354917.1 coordinate 64,511, forward strand.
CCTAATAACAACTATTTGCTGGTAGAAAGAATCTAACTCCTCAAATCTACACCAAGAGTCAACCCTGACAACTTGTGTCTTTGTCTACTAAGAGAGACAAAAACTACATTCTCCTTCCCCTAGATGAACTTCACCTCAAAGTCATACTCACAAAGGAATTCCATCCATCGCATCTTCCTAGAATTTAGATTAGATGTGTGAAGATGTATTGTAAGCTCTGATGATCACTATGCAACTCAAATCCATGCCCCAACAAGAAATGCCTCAATCTTGTCAAATCATGTACTACCGCTGCCAACTCAAGATCATGTGTGGGGTAATTCAACTCATGATCCTTGAGTTTGCATGACTCATACACAATAACACAACCATCTTGCATCAAAACTGCTCCTAATCCATCCAAAGATGTGTTTGTACAAATAACAAAGTCTCCAGTAGGATCACGTATCGCAAGAATTAGTGCATTGGTCAACCTCTCTTTTAGAGTTTGAAATTCTATCTCACACTGCTCTGACCAGATGAATCTATTCCCTTTTCTCTAAAGAGAAGTGACAGGATGTCCTATCCTAGAGAAACCCTAAACAAAGCATCTGTAATAACCTACTAATCCCATGAAACTACGTATCTCTACCACATTAGTGGGTGTAGGCCAATCAATGATTGCTTGGATCTTCATAGGATCTAGTACAATACCCTATCCTGATATCACATGCCCAAGGTACTTAACCTCAATCTTAAAGAACTCACATTTGGACAAGTTAGCATACAACTAATTATCTCCCAAACACTAAAAAACCTACCTCAAATGCTTCTCATGCTGCTCTAGTGTCTTGGAATAGATCAATATATCATCAAGGAATACTAATACAAATCTATCCAAATATGTGTGAAATACTTCATTCATCAAGCTCATTAACACAGATTGTGAATTTTTCAACCCAAATAGTAACACTATAAACTTGTAGTGACCGTAATTTATGCAAAACACTATCTTATAAATATTTGAATCAAAAATACATCACTGATGATACCTTGACTTAAGATCCATTTTTGAAAAGACCCTATCACCCTTGATCTAATCAAACAAATCATCAATGGGTATTGGTTCTTGATTGTCTCTTTATTTAGCTGACCATAGTCTATGCGCAAATAGAGAGAACCATCCTTTTTCTTCACAAAAATTACTGGTGCTCCCTAAGGTGAAACACTAGGGTGGATGAAACCCTTCATTAGCAACTCCTCTAGCTACAAACAGAGCTCCTTAAGCTTTTGTGTAGTCATACGCTATGGAGCTCGTGAAATAGGCTCGGAGCTAGGTATGAGATCAATCTTGAAATCAATGTCATGATGGGGTGATATCCCTGGAATCTTATTAGGAAATACATCTGCATACTCCTAAAGTATAGGATGGCTATCAAGAGAAACCTTCTCCTCACTATCACCCAACTCCAAGTCATCTACTGTCACTGAAAATAGCTGACATCCCTGATGTACACATCTCCTCAGCTGCATAGCCGAGATCATCCTCAATGATATAGGTCTATGAACTACCACTATCTCAACCTCTCTACTAGATACATCAATGCATCAAATTGACTTGCGTCTATAGTCAATAACAACCCTATGAGCCTCAAGCCAATCCATCCCTAAGATGATGTCATACGACCCCAATGGTATAATGTGAAGGTCTACTGTAGTGTGAAAGGATCTAATCTCCAATCTATAATTAGGTACTAGGGAATGCACTACAACTTTAGGACCGAAGGCCAATTCGACCTGCCACTTAATGTCTTGCTTTACTACCCTCGGTCTACAATGTGCCATGACAAAATGATGAAATAAAAGAATCTAATGCTCCTGAATCAAATAAAATGGTAACCCTGTTACCCTGTAACATACCAGAAGTCTCTACCATTATGCTTTGGTGATCAACCTAGCAGTTGTTAACCAGAAAAAATACTTTATGACCTTTACTTGAATCTCCAGTAGTCAGCTCTGACACCGTTGGCCTATGAGTATAACCTTATGTGCGCTTATTGGGACACTGTCGCGCTATGTCACCCTATTGGCCACAAGCAAAAAATCCTATACCCCTATCGAATCCTCTACCTCTAGGAGGCACACTCAAACTTTGTACTCTGTGTTGGCTGCTCAAAGTTGGGGCATTTGTTTCACCTCCAATTCCTATCACCCCCTAACTAATACTTGGCTCCCTATCTCGGCTGGAAATTATTTTGTTTCCCCTATGAATTTTGATAATGACCACTCTATGCAGGCAAGGTCTACTATGTCCTAGGTGGTCTAATGCCCTGAGCCTAGCCACTACTTGAACTAGGTCTTACAGATAAAGCATTGCCTATCTGCACTCCAGTATGGCCACCTAACACCATTGCCAAATTCTCCTCCACCAATCTAGACTTCTCCACTACTATCTTTGTGGTCTTAGGTTTGAAAACTCGAACACCACCACTGATCTGAGAATTTAAGTCCCTAATGAACTATTAAACAAGCATGCCCTCATCATCACCAATGCCAGTGAACTACTTGAACTCATAAAATTGATGCTCATACTGTTCCACTAACATGGCCATCTATCACAGAGCATGAAACTTGTCTCCACAACATTGTCACCAATGGTAAGAAATGAATTTGGCTCTAAATCTCTCTATGAACATATCCCAAGACACAAAATTAATGTCAATATGGAGCTTCTGCTCCTCCACTCTCCACTAGGTAGATGTAAAGTCTCACAAGTGCATGATCGCACACCTAGCCTTGGTGTTGCTACCATAAGGGTGCATAGCAAAACACTGGTTCAAGTCTATCAACCATGTCTTGGTCTCTAAACCACTACCATAACCATCGAATGGGGGTGGATAAGCTCTAAGTAGGTCTCTCATGTGAGTGGCTATGACTGCCTTTGGCTGTGCTAGTACCTCTCTCTCACCAATATTAATCTGATCTCTATCCTACCTTGGTCGAAGGTGAGCAATAGTATCCTCTAAGAAATAATGGAACTAAGCACCCTCGATCCCTAGTGGATCCTAATTCTGATCATCGCCTCTTGGAGAATTTTGGGAAGCATGATGTTCTTCATGATTTGAGTCATGGGAAACACGGGGAGATGAATCCTACCTACTACCTCCATGATCACCTCCTCGACCATGACCATGACCTCTACTGCAACCTCGCCTAGGTGGCATGATCCTACACATAACACCAAGGTATAAAATAAGGTATTCCAACTTAAATCCTATGCAACTAACAACTTAATGGGTTCAACATTATCCCAAAGGACCTAGTGTTTAAACTTGGGCTCTGATACCATGTGTAATGCCCTGCCATGTAACCCTAAAGGATGACACAAACACAATGAAAGCATAACAATTTTTTTTTTGAAAGTGTAATACCAAGTGAACTACACTTAACTCATACATCCTCTAAGGTACATGACACCATTACATTCGAATCCCATAACATACAAAATTAAATTAATCTATAGCATATAAATAATACTCATGAAATAAATAGCATACATCCAAAGCATTAAACTCATCTCATTAGATACAAAGTACATTAAAGAATCATCCATAGATTGCATTCATTCCATAAAGTAGTTACAAGAATCATTTCCAAAATGAGGAAGATCATACAATAATGTTACAATAACAATGATACAAGAATTCTCCTTGAATATAAATGAGGAGTAGTACATATACATAAGTATCAAATTGAACTAACAGTATACAAGAGATGGTACAACTAACTGGAACATGGGAGCTCTCCAATCTAGAAGATCCTACCACCATGAACATGTAAAAACCCAACAGTGTAAGGTGCACATTCCACCGAACCAAGTGGTACCCGAAGGTCCACCCCCATACTAAGAGATAGAGAAAGGGATTCCTAAGCAAAACAACATCTAGACACAGGCAACATACAATACTATACCATACAAGAAAAATAAATACATAAAGGTTACATTACTTCTAGAGTAAAATAATCAAGTATATCAACTACACATTACATATTGTTGTCATAGGAAGAGTGCCATCACAAAGCTACATGGGTTACCCTGGCAGATCTTCCTAGGCCCTGATCCCCATCTTGGGTTACCCTAGTAGCCACTCATGACCCACGACCCCACATGAAAACTGATGCAAAATCAAGTATCTTTCAAAGGGACAAGATAATGATCTTTCCATTCTAGGCCTTCATGTCTCATCCCAATTCTTAACAAGCCCTTGAGCCCATGAGTGGGGAACAAATAATAAGTTATATGATTTAAGCTACCCTTCCCCTAATACAATTATTTAATTTCCATTTAATTAACTAACTCTCACATGAGTTACCTTGGCACCACTTTGTGCGCTGACCCTCATTGAGAGCCACTCCCCTAATAACAACACAAGGATCTAATCCACAACCAAGGGTAACCATAGTGCACAAAATGGATATTAAATCATAATCCAAAATATAAGAGACATCACATCTCATTTGCAATAACCGGATGTTTAATTGAAACTCAACCAAGTGCACTACCCAAGGGAAAACAAAGGGTTGAACCATAAAACACAATAACCCCCTCATAAAATGGCATCATCTAGAAGACTTAAATGACTAACCGATTTCCCAAACTTACAAGAACATAATAAATCATAATTTAATAGGAAATTCAAGCAGGAAATAAAACTACTAGTAGGATTTCCTAAATCCAATTTCCATTTCAATAAAATACAATAATACATTTCCCAAAATAAACTAACTTAATACAATTTCAATTAGAGACAGTAGAGAAATTAAATCTAATTGATTATTTCAATTTCTCAATTACATTTTAATAAAAACCATTTTCCTTTTTTTAAAACATTTTATATCAGCTACTTGTGCATTTAATGCATATATAACAAAATATCCATTTAAATATATATATATGAGTATATACTTACATACATATATATACATATATAAATATATATATATAATATTTATTATATTTTAAAATTTAAAAACTATATTAAAATTGAAAGTGAAATTTTTAATAGTACATACGAAAGTTTAAATTTTGTTGTAATACTACAGCGTCAACTTGTATACAGTGTCGGCTCCCATTGAAGGGCGTGGGTCTATGGAGGGTAGTGTTGGGTTGCCTTCACAGTCCACCTCACTATGGGGGTGATGCATGTGGGGACAACCACAATCTCAAAGTGAAATTTATAAAAGTACAGACAAAAGTTCAAAGGTTGTTGTAATACTACAGTGTCGGGTTGTATATAGTGTCGGCTCCCATTGAAGGGTGTGGGTCTATGGAGGGTAGCATTGGGCTGCCTCCATAATCCACCTCCCTATGGGGGAGACGACTGTGGGGACAACCATAGCCTCCCCCATACTTATAATCAAACCATTTAATTTTCAAAAAATCCTACAAATAAATAAAATTCGTTGTACAAAATTTATCTACATTTTTTTTTCAAAATGATTTCTACAGGGATTAACAACATATAAAAATATACATATATATATATATATATATATATATATATATTAAAACATATATATATAGATTCATCAACATGAAAGCTCCAATCGGGCAATTTATTTTCACAAAAAAAATTCTATAGGAAGTGTTTACAAAATTTTATAGAGGTTTCAATTTCCCATCCAAATAAATCTAAATGGAAGAAAAATAATAATCTTTTATAGGAAATATTTACAAAATTTTACAAAGGTTTTCTACAAATTTGACAAGAAGATTTAAATCCATTCCAACAGAGGTTTTCAGATTTCTCTATAAAATCTTTCTGGGAATTTTTATTTTTTTTAAACAATTTCTACAGGAGCTCTAAGCTTTCATGAGAATTTTCCAAACACAACAATCTTTAAAATTTACAAAATATATTAAAACTTCTACACAAATAACATATTATTCTTGTATAGGCAATCTTTCCAATTTTCATATAAATAAAAATAATTTAAAGAACCTATTTCTGGATGCTTGAGGAAATGATGTTTGAAGTAGAGCTTCACCTTCAGATTCCAATTTACCAAAGCTTCTTCCAAATTAACCACTTTTCTAGAAAGATGAAAACAAAACCAGAGCCAAAATTTCTCGAGAACTTCTTCCCCAATTTTCAACAACTTCTTCAAAATATCTTTCTTCATTGTCATGAAGTAGCCTCTTTCATCTTTGAGTTAATGCAATCATTCTCTTCGAGAATTAATTCCCAACAACAATGTTTAATTTTTCTAACACATGTCACAAATAAAATATCTTTTCAACCAAATCACAGATATTTCCTCTAAGTTAATTACAAGATTTGTATGCATTTAATATTTCATAATTCACATATTAATTTCTAGTTAAATTTAATATAATTAATTTAATCACTTTATAAAATAAATTTAACCACAAAGATTAAATCACTTTACAAAATAAATTAAATTTAATTAATTAAATCAAATATTAAGCTTCTAACAAGATTAATCAAGATTAATTAATTAATCACTTAAAAAAAATTTAAGCATTAATTTTCCATAGAACATACCTTGCAAAATAAATAAATGACAAGGAAAATGGGGACAACATGAAAACTCAAGAAAACCAAACAAAGATTGAAGACACATTGTGACTAGGGTTGTGGTTTGACAAGGAAATCTAGTTACTATCTCCTAATCAACTATTCTGTTGGGAAATGGACACACTCAACCCTGTGAATCTTGGTGGATTCAATGTCCTATACTTGCAATCCTGCAATCAAAACATATGTCGTACATGTATATAGATATATAGATCATAAACAATCACACCGTGAAGAGAAAATTGTGGAATCGCAGGGCGCTCACAAGTGAGTGATGCAATCCCATTCCCTTCACCAATACAGTGACACATTAAAACTTACAAAAATAAAATATCAATTAACTACATATGAGCATATATCAATAGAAACTCAAATAATCAACTATGCTAACTAGAAAGCATGTCCTAATCAATAATCATCCATAAAATGTACCAACACTTCACAATATAAAAATCATCATTTCTCCAATTTCAGCGATCAAATGACAACAACACAATATCATGGTCTATCAAAGTAAAAGCACAGTCTGAAAATATAAGCAAATCAAAGGGGTGCTACAGGTTAAGTATAGAACTATATGAATATGCTTAGTAGTATTATATATATTTATAGGTAGAAATATTATTTTGAAACAAATAAATGACATATGAATATTATGACCCAAAAATAGATTGTTCATTATGAATTTTGATAAGACTATTAGCTTTCAATATAAGTCCACTCATCATTAATGCAAGGATCAAAATGTATATTGATAGTAGGAGCAATATCATCGTTTTGATTTATCAAAGAGATTAGCAATAAGGGTTATTGTATGATAGAATTAATGAATATCTACCAGCCAAGGTACATCCAAACCATATTAATAATTGAAGAATGTTCATATTCACAAGTAGGGAAGAAATTGATTGATTATATTTGGGTAATTGAAAGGATTAATTAAATGAATGAATTAGACTATCTTTTAAATGCAAATTTCTTTTATACTCAGTTAATGGGTAATTAGTTAAATTGAATGAATGGTTTTACACATCAATGAGTTTGAAGTTTGGAAGTTACTTTAAAAATGAAGGGTTAATAATATTAAATTATGATTTCTCTCATAAGAGTGAAAATTAAATTAATTAATTATATATATAGAATTAAATAAGAGGAATAAAAATAAATAAATAAAAGTAGTGGTATTTATATAGAAAGTAAATGATAAGTTTACTCTTTGTTTTTTATTAGCAAAAAATAGGTTTTATGGGGACCAAAATCCCCTTACAAACTAGTTTTGAGGGGACCAGAAACCCCATACAAGCTGTGAAAAGAAAGAAACATAGACCATCAATAGTCTACGAAAGATACTCAATGAAACAAACTATAGAGAAACAACTTTGAAGGGGCCAAAAACCCTTTTACAACTAGGTGATCACATGGGCATTAAACACATCATTAAAAGAGACACCTAAGTCAACCAGGCCCTAAACACAACCTACAATAGCCATTCCATAGAAAACTAATTGCTCAATTTGGGATAGAAACAACAAGGGCTGCTAAATCGCCCTTCAATGACAAAAAAATCTCCCAGATTGCCTACCTCAATAAGAGAGCAACTAGGAGAACTAGAGAATGAGATCACAATAGAGCACCACAAAGCATCCACCATCTTACAACACCATCCAACCTGCTCGGCCAACTCAAACTCCACCTCAATATGAGTGAGCTCCCCTCTATGAGAAAGGATAAAATGAATACCCTTCCCACCAAAGCCACTACACTCCACCTCACACAAAATCCACCTCAATAAGAGCTTATATGAGAGGAACAAATATTTTTCCACATCAATAGTCAATAGTAATTATTTTTATTGTATTTAATGGTCAACTAGTAATATTTCTTATGAATTAAATAATTGGATTATCATTATTATATTAAGTTGTAATCCCACTATTAGGGTTTCATTATTGGATTATTATTAGTTTACTCTTTTTTGATTTATTACTGAATAGTGATTATTTTTATTGTGTTTAATAGTCAACTAGTAATATTGCTTGGGAATTAAATAATTGGATTATTGTTATTATATTAAGTTGTAATTCTACTATTAGGGTTTCATATTTTCTTGATAGTGATGATTGTGCTATTAGTGAATTAGTTACCTATAAGATAGCTATGCGGAGTATATGATCTAATGATTGAACTAAGTGGCTAAGTCAAGTGAATGGTGTTAACATGGAAATAATGTTGTAATTAAAAAAGTTGATTTTTATAAATTTTAGATACTTGAGAGATTTATTGAAGAGAAAGGCTTAGAGGAATTCTAGAATGTTATTTAATAAAGAATTTAAAAATGGAATTTCTTAATGGATGGTTTACCTATAGTTTGTTATTGGTTTTGTTAGTTTTGTAATGGATAATGTTAGAGTTTTAATGGACATAATGTTCAAATTATAATGATTATTTTTTCATGGTTGCATTTGATTGATGCTTGGCCTTTTAATCATCTTACAATGTAAGTACTTTCCCTTGGGTTCTAATTGTTGTGTTTTCCATGTTATCACCTTTGTATTGCTTTTCATACTATTATGTAATCAAGTTCAATTTTGATTGATATATGACATTCAGATTGAGTTTGTACTGTAAGAATGTTTTTGGGAGTTCTTGTGGAATTGGATTTTTCCTTATCATTATTTTTGCACTATGGGGGCATCTGACATGTAGTGAAATATTGAATTGACTATTGTCTTAAATTTCCTCAAGATCTTGGGAGTTCTAATTTTTATAATTTGACGATGTTTCCACATTTGTTCCCCTATAGTTGTTGGTGAGTGATAATGGCCCCTAGTCTTTTCGTGATCTTGATTTTATCATTTCTTTGACGGGGGAACCATTGTGTAATGAGTTGTTAGTCTTCTAGAGGTTTGAGGGGAGTATGGTTTTTACTTGCAAGAGTTGGTATGGGGATCAAGGATTTGGTGAGGTTGCTTGGGTAACCCGAGATGGGGGCTGACAACCTAGGAGGATCCATATTGGGTAACCCATATCAAGTTTATTGTTGGCTTTGAGGGTGAGTCTTTGTGAACACTTGATGCTATATTGATTCATGTGGGTTTAAGCCTTGTACTGTAGAAATTGTTTTACTATGACGATCTTGTGGGAGGTGTTCCAGGCCTCGTTTTATATGTATATTTTTATGGTTTTACTAGTTGGTTCAAGTTGTCTTACCCAATTGTGACTGTGAGTTTATTTTTGTTGCTAGTAGGGGGAGTGGCTCTCAATGGGGGTCGGTGCATAAAGTGACATATGGGTAACTCATTGAGAAATTCCTTAATCAGTGATAACCTAATTATTAATTAGGGGTTTTGGGTAGTATCTCACTCTAATCCAAATAAGTTAGCCTCACTCATGGCTCAAGTGCTCACTTAGGCTTGAGATGAGTAGGAAGGCCTGGAATGGTAAAGGTCAACTGCCTTGTCCTTTTGAAAGGTATGTTGATCCAACATGAGTGAGAATGGGGGCAGGGGATCAGTTGAGGTTGCCAAGGTTTAACCAAGTAAGGGGGATGATAACCTATGAAGATTTGCATTGGGTAACCCATGTTGAGCTTATGTGATGACACTCCACTCTTTAGCAACCTTGTATGTTTGTTGTTCCCCTCTTGTTGTTTATGTACCTTTGGAAGCAGATGTTTCTTGTGTTGGTTGTTTCTTGTGTTTGTTGTTGCTTTGGTCATAGAGTCTTGTTGCCATTGTTCACTTAACTATTCTTGTCGTGGGTCCTTCTTATCATCTCTTGGAACAAGGGGTGGGTCGTAGGGTCCACATGGTCGGGTGGAACATGTTATGCACCCCATTGGGTCCCCAGTCGAATATCCTTATGCATGGAGATGTACCATTTGTAGTGACTCCAAAGTTGTACCAAAGTTGGAACCAGTCTTGATGCTTGTATTCATACATTTCAGTTGTATTATTCCATGTCATTGTACTATCCCTGTTTATGTTGGGAAGCACTAATTTATTTATGTAATCCTTGAATGATGTATCTCCAAATTATAAATATAATTAATTTAATGTATAATATTCTTTGTACTATTATGTGGTTATGGGTTCATAGCATACGATCTTTAGTGGCGTTGTATCTATGGAAATGTTTAAATTCATAGATGTGAAAAATGTAATGTAATGCACTCATGTAACCCCAAGGGACTTAGTTAGATGTTATATATATATATGATTTCATTATATGTGTCACATGTTAACTTACTATTCATATTAGTTTCACATTTAAAAAAAAATTGTGTTGTAATGTTAGTTATTATGTTGTCCTTTAGGGTTTGCATGTCAGGGCATTACATCATGGTATAAGAGCCTAGGTTCATACACTAGGCACAATGAGCCCATTACATTGACATAGTTTCTCATACTCTTGAGGTTACATGTTGCTCATACTCTTGAGGTTATGTCTTTCCTTTTTGTGTCATCCTCACTTAGCGACCTGAGTTTGTCCTTAGGTGGTGTTGGTCCAATGGTGTAAACAAACTAGTGGAAAGGATAGGACCCTTGGTGTAGTGCGCAATGCACTAATATTCTTCCTATTAGGGATACATTGTGGACCCTCATGTTGTCTTATGGTGCATTTCCCTAGTGATGTGAATTTGGGTGTGATTTTGTAGAGTGTATGTGTTAAACTTGGAATTATGTGTTTATGGAGTGATGAATTGTGTTTTCTAGAATCTAAGTAGGTGTAAAATTTTAGTCTTTTGTTGAAAATGTTGTGTGATTTTGTGTTGAATAATGGATAAAGTGGAATGACTTGTGTGTAAATGATCATATTTAACAAAAATGTGTGCTTTGTGTGGATAATTAGGTGGTGTTTTTATAGAAGTGTAGCATTCCAAGAGTAAAGAATCAGCTTGAATGATTGGTACTAATGTGGTATGTTTCCACCCTAGTTGTGATTTCCAGGTAGTTGACTTCAAATCTGGGTGATGCAAGTAAATTAATTAGGATATTTAGATGTAGTGCTTCTTGTGTTGCTATTACTTCATTGGCACTTATTATGTTATGCCATGTACTTTGAGACTTTGGGTGGTGCTTGTTTTCCATTATGTTGGGGTTGTTGTTTGTGGTCTTGGTGGGATGGATAGTGTAGCATCACTCATTCATGAGCACCCTGCTACACTGTGACTTCCTATCATGGTATGTTTGTTATTTGATATGTATATATATATGCTTGACATCTTGTTTAGATGTAGGCTAAAGGTACCAGGCATTAACTCCACTTGCATCATCAGGTCTAAGCATGCCTTATAAAACCCAATGGGCATGATGTGGAAAAAATGGAGATTGACAAGAAGGTCCCCAACCTTGCCATCATCCTCAATGAGGATGAGTACGCCATCTTGTAACCCTATTGGCATGGTTCTTATGCTTTGTCAGTTGTATTGTTTAGTGTTTCTCATTATTTAATTATGTTATGATGTCACATGGTTGTTTGTGATGATGTTATTGATAATTGCATATGTTTTCTTTTTACCTTGCAACTTCTAGGAGTAAGTCAAAACTTTGGGGGGGAGGATGTAGTACCTCTTTAGGTTTGACCCTTTCACAATGTTTGATAAGTTTTATTTTGAGTTGTTTGAATTAAATTGGCATTATAAGGTTGTTGATTTAAATTTTGAATCAAATAAATAAATTAAATAAATCAAGTTTGAAAATGGATACTTTAATAATTAATTTATTAAAGTAAATTGTTATGCGATAATGTATTTTATAATTAAAATGTAAAAATAATTATTGTTTAATGATTGAATTTAATTAATAAATTTAAAAGTGAGAAGATATTAAAGAAAATAAAATATTAATTAAAATTGGTATTTAATTTCGAATGAGGATATATGTTAAAGAGAAGGAAAAGAGAAGTAAAAGATAGAAAGATTTTGCATGCAGAGCATGCATAACTTCAAACAAAGTTTTGTTTGGAAACATGTTTTTATGAGTCTTTTGTTTGTCTTTTTATTTTCAAAAAAGTTTTGAAGATCTGGGACAAAAGAAGCATCAATCCTCTGGAGGCTTAATTATGAAGATTATCTAGCTTTAGAGTCTCATAATCTTTCTTTTTCCCCATAATTCATGCATATCCCACAATCTTACATTTCATGAGACCGCATTTATTCAAATGAATATTGCCATATGTTCGGGTGTGTAGTCTCACAACCTTCTCTTCTTATATGTTGATTGGTATCTTTCTCGATGGGAGCTTTTGGGTTTGTGACTTTCAAGAAATATCCTTGAGTCATGGCATGAGGAGAGTGTTTCTTTCAGCCATGTAGACATGTTCGACAAAATTAAAGAATTGCTTCACAAAAAAGTGATAATGGAATTGAAAACACAAATAGTCTGTGATGCAGGTGTGATCGATTCCAAAAATATCTAGGAAGAAAGCTTAATCCTATAGTGGCATAGATCTATAAAATTCCCTCCAGGTTCTCCCTTTAAACTTAACTACATAATCTACATGAAACATAGATTTTGGCACCTAAATCCTTCCTTGCTCTTTTAGGGATTTTCACTTAAAAGGGGAAAGATGGGCCAAAATGCACATATGTTTCACTCAAGATTAATGTAAGGATGGATGGGATATTTATGTGAAGTGTGTGTGGATTTTTTTGAATGCTTACAAATGAAAATAAATGAATGTAAACTAATCTAATGCAAGATGTTGGAAAACATAGTGTTGATTGTAAATATGAACTAGAAACCTAAACAAACAAAAATAGAGATTGATGAAATTGAAAAGAGTGTACCTGGAGGTAGATTACTATTGTTGGAAGGTTTTGGAATGTATAGAAGTCATTGTTAATGGCCACTAGGATTGATTCACCATGCATGGCGAATGAATCCTACTTCTGATGAAAAGTCCTAAAAATAAGTTTTTGATTGTCGGGAGTTGAATTCTGACAAAACCATTATTCAGGTCTATAGATGGGACTCATTTACCATGGGCGGTGAGTCAATCCACCTACAAGAATCAAAAAATTTAGGAGTTGATTCTATGGAGCTATATCTGCACTTTTGCATCCTACAAGTGTCTACTTTTGAAACTGCTAGATTTGGATTTGAAAGTGACTTTTTGTTGATATTTTGACTTGAATGATGAAGGTATGACTTGAATTACTTTGCAAATTGATCTTCAATGATTTCCAAGCTTTCATAGGACCTAAATCTACAAACACACAAGAAGAGAAGAATAAATGTTGATTGTTAGGGCATGGGGGTTTGCCTTGGTCAAACACCTTTTAGGTAATTAAACCAAAATGATGAAATAATGGAATGAGGCATGTGAAAATGGAATTGATTACCTTTCCATGATGATTATATCTTAAAATTCTGATGCCCTATCGTGCAAACCCCAAAGGACAACAAAAACAAAAAATTACTGCATTATATTTTTTTTGAAACTAGAACAATACATAATTTGAAAATGAACATATATTACATATTAGGAAATTATACAATAACAATGACCATTACATCCTTTGGGGTACATGAGATAGCATCATGAAATCCTAAAACTAATACCATATGATAACAAACGAATCAATATTACATAAAGATAACAAACAACCATCCATGATCAAAGGAGATGAAAAGGATACACACATCATTGTATTAAATTTAAATTCATAGTTCAATATTACAGTTATGTAGCATATTTCCATAGATACAACACATTAAGGATACAACAATACATTACATAATGCTTCCCTTATATCAACGGAAAGAGTACATCAAGTGCAAGAATGATACATCAATAAAGAATAAGGTACAAAATGAGGAACAGTCTTTGACCAAGAGAAGGTCTGGGACTTTGCATCTATTTCTGCATCTCGAACACAACCTGGGAACCCAATGCAATGTATAGCACGTTCCACCTAACTACATGGATCTAAAGACCCACCCCCTATGCTAGGAGATGACAAGAAAGAACCACACCCAAATCCGTCAAGTGAACAATGGAAAATAGGACTCCATGACATGAGCAACAACACAAGACTACATCTTACATCATCAACACATAAATATGACAAAATAATGGAAATTCCAACAAAACCAAATTCCAATAGGGTATCAGCACAAAGCTATGTCACACTTTTGGCCAACTTATCAACATAAGTGAATTTAAGTATTTTTAACTAAAAATTAATTTTGTTCAAACATATGATTAAATTGTAAGATTCATTCTAGCTAAGTTATATACACCCACAAATTTTCCAACTAAAATTGCTAGCTAAATGCATATTTAGCACCACTTTGAGTCCAATTTACCAAAAAAATAAAATTATTTGAAAAACTTAATGTTTCAACACTTCTACTCATGTAAAAATAATTATTCTAAAATGTAAAAATACCCTTTTGTAGATCCATAAGTTTAGTTTTAAAAAATGTATATATTTTAATAGTTTAATTAGTATTTATATTTTCCTTTTTATTTTTACTAAATGTAGGTTATCAGTACAAAACATTAGGGTTATTAATATGTCAAGGAAAAATAGTAAAACTTATTAAAAAAGGTCAAAAAAAATATGATGCCCTATATACAAGAATCTATATCAAGATGGTATAATTTCTTTTCTATTTTAGAGAAATACTTAATATGAAAGTTGGTGTTGATTGGAAACAACTAAGTTTTAATATACACACATTTTAATATTTATTTAAAACTAGATATTTATCAAAATTAGAAAAATTAATATCCATGCCCTAAAGCTTGAAGTTATAAATACAAAAAAAAAATTGAAGAAAAATTAAATTTACTATATAAAGATTGACGTCTCATGTAACCTCATTTTTTAGCATTTAATCAACAACTAAATTATAGTGTTAATTTATTAAAAATTCTATTCAAACAATTTTTTAATTTTTTCTAAAAAATGCAAACATAAAATATACTAAAAAATAAATATTTTATTAGTTTACATCATTTCAAAATTCAAAACATATATATCACTTTTTACTGATTCAAGTTTAAAAGTTGGATTAGTGTTGGCCGGTTCCTTTATAAAAGTGTGACACAACTTTATAATTTTACCCAATATTATAGATCATCACTAAATAACCATAAGAGGTGCCAACAACAATAGGATCCAAAGCCTTCAAATGAAATTGCAATATCAACCAACAATAAATATCAAGGGAACCTTTCATTAACATCAATCAAGTTGCTATGAGGCATGTGTTACAACACTAAAATATAGAACTTGGAGGCTTCAACAACATCAACAATTCAAACAACACTCCCAGAGGCAACCAAATAAGGGAAAATAAATGAGTACTGTGGGAGAGTGTCATCACATGACCTTACATGGATTATCTAGAAAACCTATCACAAGGTGCGGCCTCCATCTATGGTTATCCTGACTACCTATCTCAAGGCCCTGCTCCATAGGGTGACTCATGTGGAACCACTTACCTTCCATGAGGACAAGGAAATGATCTTACCGACCAGGTCTTCTCATCCCATCCTTAGCCTATGAAAGCACTAACGGTATGGGTGAGGAACATAATTAATCTTGTTTAATTTTTAACTACCCAAACCCACTAGTTCATTAATTACATTATCACTTGTTTAGGAAATTCTTCCATGGGTTACCCTAACATCCCCTTTGTGTGTCAGCCCCTATGAAGAGCCACCCTCCCCAACAGTTTTGAAACAAGACTCACAACAACAAGGGGTGTACCAAACATAAAAGCCACAAAATGAAAGCATGTGTGAAGTATGAACCATCTCGCTCATAGTCATAACCAAAGGAAAAGAAAAACATAGAACAATGTACACCCACAAGAGCTCAAACTAGGAATACAATCAATGAATCACAAAATTCCAACCATGAGAAATCAATATAAATCCAATTCACTATTGCCTCTACAAGCCTAAAATGACAAAAATCCACAAAGTCCTTCTTCAAAGGTAATTGAAACATATCAGGTTCCCAACCATCTCAAAATATGACTACAAGAAAGACAATGCATAAAGTCTCCTCAATCAGAATTAGCACAAAAGAAAGACTCACATCATGGAACTCCATAATGACTATGTAAAATCTAACTATAGAATAAAAGTAATAATCATGGCAACAATAATAGTCAATCGAGCACATCTCAACTTGAAAACCAATCCAATAATTCAACATGAACAACTAACCAAAATCTTCACACTTTTGCTAATCAATTACTTATACAATGAGAGAACTTATTCAAGCATTACAACCAAATAACAAGGCACCAACAATTAATGAAACATGATCATAAGTACATTCATGACCCATAATATATTGAAAGAAAACTGTGTAACTAACATATTCAACAAGCTCATTAACCATAAGGGAAATACTCCTTTTATTACAAAATTATTTTCACATATTTCCAATATTACCATTTACTATAAGCTATCCAATCATTGTCTAATACAATAGTTTTAATCTCTTCAAGAACATTCTCTTAACTCTCTAACCCTAATACAACCTACATCTTCATATACATATATAGATAGTCAACCCATTAAACTAGACCAACATAACCTTATACTATGATTAGAAAATCATTATAATAGAATACATTTTGCTTAATCATGCCCTAGGTATAATTAAATCAATTCCCCTTAACCTATTTACATCAATAACTTGTAAATATTTAGCAATCACATAAATATTAATAACACACAAATGCATACATATAATTATTTTTATATAAATTTCTTTTACTTATTTTTTCCCAATTACTTACTTGAATAAAAGAGTTATTTTATTAAGTAACCTCCTTATCTTTTCTAAAAGTATTATCTCTTAAATCTTTAACCCTAAAACTACTTTCCAATAAATAAATCCAGTATATGAATACATCTATCTTGAATTAGATTATTTGAAGAATACTAATCTTCGCGATACAATACTATATTTACATAACGCCATGTGTAATAAATAAAAGTACTCTATAGAAATTAATGCTATTAGATGTAAAAAAATTAGTAAATAACGAGATTTCCAAATTCCCATTCAACATCATTTAAACATAAATTCTATATTTTCTTTTAAACTTAAATTAATTAACTAATTCTCTTAAAAGATAATTACTAAAATATTTAATATTATATAAAGGACTATATTTACTCATATTTTCAAAAAATATTAATTTTAATCTACAAAATACCTTTTTCATAATAATACAATTAAAGATTACTTATAAATTTAAAATTATATTCTATAACCTTTAATTCACTCAACTTAATTAAATCTTTTAATCATCGATATTTACTTATTTGATTCCTAAATTCACTAACAAGGTAAAATGAAATCCTATTAAAATTACAACTTATTATAATACAATAATGATATTCCAATAAAGGATAATTGTATTTCTAACTTGATTACAATTTTAACCCTAAACTAACCCCCTTACAATAAAGTGTTTCATCAATATAAGAACATGCAATTTAAATCATTGATTCTAGTATTAGATTTAATTATAGGAAAATTCATTAATGATGTACATTCTCTCCCTTTCTAATTTATCTTATGTAATCTTTTACTAAATGTATTTACATTACAATACATGTACACATATTCACATAATTCCACAAGGCTTTAGATTGAGTTATAGATGATTATGAGATTGCTTTAATTTATATTTTATTTTATTTTCTTTTTATTTTATGGCTATTTGTATCTGTCATATAATGTTTGCAACCTAAACATGTAATCTCCTCATATAAAGGAAAAAGTTTCTAACACAATTACTTTCTTATCTATTGTTCTCTTCAAAAAAGGGGGTCAAATTTATATTTTGTATGGTCTAGATGAAGAATGTTCTATCCTTGGATGGAAAAGACATAGCCTAGGTAGATTGAAGAGTCAACCATGATCATTGTTGAAATGCCTATCTTGCAAATATTAGATCGCTTTGAAAATCCATCTTAGCTTACCCAGATCATGTGGTGGTTGAGCTAAGATTTTGGAAGTTCAAAAAAAGCAATAGAAGACATTCATATAAGTATTAATGTGAGAAACTAGTGTGTTGGTCGACTTGCAAATAGAACGCATAAGCACCGGGACATGGCAAAATGAACAAGATAATACGCAACATTAGGATTTTAGATCGATGGTCATGAAAGTAAATCAAATTGGGAAAGATATGAGCATCAATCTTCAAGTATCTATTATATTCTTCAAGAGATTGCATCAAATCCTTTATGTGATTCAGTTTTAAGGTACAAAAATAATCTCAGGAGAATGTGTAAAATATTAAACAAGGGAGCTCTCAAATTCTTTAATTAGAAATGATCCACTCTAAAACACATACGTACATGCAAGTTTCTCTTGATTTCTAAGAGCACACCATCATGTACGTTTCACGAATGAAGGTTGTGTATGATTCACACATTTGTAATTCCTTATTGCGTTACATATATAGTTGATCATTAAGTGTGCATGGTTGACCTTCATGCCCGTATTGGCTATCTTGGAGACAACCTAAAGCCTCACTACTCACTAACTCATTTGACTGCAAATTATGATAAAACTTTCTGATGAAAGATGTATAATTAGATGTATCATCGAGTACCTGTGCATTTAATGTGAAATTTTTAATTTTTTTAAAAATTTATGCCTAATGTTCATCGAAATTGTGACCCTCCATGATTTTTGTCGCTATTTAGACATACACTTAAAGTCAACCATCCCCTTCCATCAATTTGTGGGACAACATATGGTTAGCCCCTTAATTTGTGGGCTGATGGGTATATGGCTAGCGTTCGTCGAGGTTTTGATGAATGTTTTTTAATAAATAAAAGTGGGTTTGACAATTTATCTATACTTGCGATAGTGTTTTGCTATACTTGCAAATTTGGTATACTTGTGACAATTTGTGGAGGTTATAGGCCGAATGTTTTTGGTGAAAAATATCATAATTATTAGATTTTGTTACCTATCTATGATTAAAAATTATTGGAGTGTGAGTTTGATATATTTCTAAGATCTAAATATTCAAGCTTGGTAAAGAAAAATCATGTCACATAATATTAGTGCAGAAAAAAATGAAGAGACACTTGCTAGATTGTTGGCTAGATTGAAAAGAAAGGGTGATGGGAAATGTTATTGTCCTTGCAATAATTGCAAGGGCTTAAAGATGAGAAGACTTTTAATCACAACAGTTGAGAAACATTGTAGGTGGCATGGTCATGTTGAAGGGGGTATGATTATCGTCCATTGGTAAGTTGTTCATTATATGTATTTATATTGATTGAATTTGTAAATGTTTATATCGTTTTAACATTTTCTATATATATAAAAAATCACTTGATCATGATCATGGTTTATTTGTGTTGATCATTATTATAAAGGTGGGGCACCCTAGGGAACATGATATGGATTATCATGGCCTAGAGAATGTAGTTTTGCAAGTGGAGGAACATGGAGTTGTGAATATCAAAGATGAAGTTAATGATCCTATGGAAGAAGATGATCATGCGCCAAAAAACACAGCTGAAGATGATGGTACAAATACAGATCCATGACACTTTTAGTGGCGCAATTGATTATGATGATTGAGATGACTTTGATGATGTTCCTGATTTACTTGTACTTGAGAAGGCATACTAGCCCCTTTATGAAGGCTCCCATACAACTCTTTTTTTTATTGTTGCTAGTGAACTTGAAGGTTGTGAATGGTTTATCCAAC
This sequence comes from Sequoia sempervirens, assembly GCA_007258455.2. Taxonomy (NCBI): domain Eukaryota; kingdom Viridiplantae; phylum Streptophyta; class Pinopsida; order Cupressales; family Cupressaceae; genus Sequoia; species Sequoia sempervirens. Next base: position 84,807 of record VDFB02354917.1, read on the forward strand.
ATAGAAATCTCACAGATGTTAAGGTATGTCATATATGTCATCTTTCTTCATCTATTTTTGTTGTTAGTTCATCACTAGAAAATAAAGGATGAAATATGTATCATTATTATTCTTTATATTAACAAATTATTATTTTTTTGTAGATTGATAGGTGAATTTTTGTTACCACCATCAAATATTTTACCTCGCTCATATCGATATTTATCTTCCATTATGAAAGATATTAGAATAGAGTATCAAGCAATAGATGCATGTCCCAATGATCATATTAAATATCATAAACAACATGAATTTACAACAAAATTCCTAAAATCTCATATAAGTAGATATTGAATAGATCAACTAACAAAAAGGTGTCTCACAAGGTTCTTCGTTATATTCCCATTATTCTACTTATGCAATGATTATTTAGGTGCGAAAGCTTAGCACAATTTATGGATTTCCATGCACATAATAGAAGTGGAGATGACATTCTTCGAATGCCTATGGATGGGTCTAAATTTAGGGATATGGAGGATAAATGGTCACAATTTAAAGAAGAACCTTGTAATCTAAGGCTTTCATTGACAACAGACGGTGTCATTCCATTTGGAGAGCTGAGATCTATTTACTCGTTGTGGCCTATTTTTGTTATCAACAATAACATTCCTCCATGGATGTCAATAAAGAGGGAGCACATAATGTTGGCAATGATTATTCCAGGTATTTGTTTACATCAATTTTCTTTAACGTAGTAGCATTTCGTTTGTCTTATTTGTTGTGTAATGACATATTTTTTTCATTTAATAGTCATGTACATTAATTTATATATATTGTAGTAAAATGGTTATAATAATTATGTAATGTTTATGTTCATTCAACTCGGTAGGTACCAAGTTAAAGATATGAATGTATATATCGAGCCTCTTATCAATGAGTTACTAAATTTATGGAATGGAATCACTATGTATGACATCTCTAGACCAATAGAACAAAGAAAATTTCAATTTCATACAATGCTTGTATGGACAATTCATGATGCCCCAGGGCTAACACTTTTTTGCGGTATGTTATAATGTTTGACTACACTTTAACGATATTTAATTTTATGAAGTAGATATCACGCATGTTTTTTAAATAATCTATTCATTATATATAATTATAAAAATTGACATATTTAATCCAATTATATATGATCTTGCAGGCCTTCAAACAAAGGGAAATTTTAAATGTCCAGTTTTTGGTCCAAAGATGAAATCTCATCATTCAAAAAGTTTAGGAAAGAGGTATTTGATGAGTATAGGCACTTCCTCCACATAAATCATAAGTATCAAACTACTAAAAAAAATATTTTCAATGAGAAAGAAGAGACTACATCAAAACCACAAAGATGACACCTCGCCTATGGAAGTTGGAATATAATAGAATTAATCATCAAGGTTATACATCAGATCAAATTGTTTATCTATCATATATGATATGTTTGGAATTTATATTTTTATATTGTGTTTTGTTTACTCATGATGTAATTGACAATTATTGTCGTTAATTTTTTTAACTTATATGCTTCATAAAGGTCATCAAGGCATTAATGGTCGACTTCCATAGGGACTAAAAAGTTATCCTAGACAATTTAGTAGGTTTCCCTACTATGAGCAGCTAGAAATTGTGCATTTGTTTGATATAATGCATATCGGAAAGAATATAACAGAAACGTTATGGAAAATATTGGATGGAGGGCATGACAAAGAAAAAATTGTCAAAATTTGTAGTGACATTCAAGAAGCCAATCATGCAATGAAAAATGTCATTCAATTAAATAGTGATGGAGACCAAATTAATATAAGCACCCTTCCTTGGTTATTAACAAAGAAACAAAGCAATACTATAAAAGAAGTCATACAAAAAATTCAATTTACCATAGGATTTGTTGTGAACATAAAAAATATCATAACAAAGAAAGGTGAATTTGGGTCAGGGATGAAAGTGTATGATTGGTATACCTTCATTAAGGTAATTATTCTGTATATTTTATATATATTTGTATACTGCATGTACTTTTCAGTGTATTATGTTTACTAGTTTTGGAAAAATAATGAAAAGATAATTTTATAATTGTTGTAGTACGTTCTACCTCTATCTCTCCCAGACAACTTTGACACCAATTTCAAGCAAGTTATATATGATCTTGGAAAATACATGAGGTAAGTAGTGATATTTGTTCAATCCATTGTATAAATCTTATATTTTCCTTTGTTTCACTTGTTAGGTAATATATTGTATATTTTGTTAAATCTTGTTAATATATTTGTGCCTTGAATCACTTGTAGATGGCTATCATCTAAAGAAATCCATAAAGAAGATATAAATTATTGAGGAGAAAAATTCCTTGTCTAATGTGTGAAATGCAAAAGTGTCTACCTTCGACATTTTTCAATGCACAAGAACACTACCTCATACACCAAGTTGAGGAGATTGAATTGTGTGGACCTGTACACACAAGGTCAATGTGGATGGTTGAGAAGCACTTGAAATTTTTAAAGGCTTTGGTTAGACAAAGAGCACATCCTAAGGGTTCTATGGTAGAGGGATATATGGTATACCAAACCATGGTGTACATTACTGAATATCTTCTTAAGTTTGTAGCAAAGATCCATGTAGATCACATTTGAGATTTCAAATTCATTAACAAATTTGAAGGGGAGTACCTAATGGGGAAAGGTAGATTGAGGAAAGTGCGAGGTAATTATAAGATGGTCATGGAGAATAATTAGAATACATCTTGCATTGCCTTCAACTGCTTGAAAAGAAACAACAAAGAACTAGTCCAAATGAAAGAATCTTCCACACACAAATAACTTGTATAAATAGGCAAGGGTGTAATTATCAGATTCTTCTTTAATAATCCAAAATAATAATTCCAAGTTGATATGAATAATCAAGAGCATTTTAATCTTTACTTGAAATACCCAACTAAATATGCCACACAGATACAAAAAATGTGCACTGATAAATTGAAAACATGCTTGATATATCAATTTAAACAACAAAGAAATATCAAATATGGAGACAAATTGATAATATCTTCAATTAACTTAACAAACAATTGATACCAACATAGAGCTACCAAATCAGATATTTTTCATTAACTCCTTCAAAATTTACACATGCATCTTGGTCCTTTTTGTTGTAAACATTGTATCAATCTCTATTCTCCCACTTCTTCTATCTACTATCTTCTAATCTAATCCCCTCCTTATGGTCTTGGTCTCTCTTATCTATATGAGAGGCAACAAGCTTTAGACCAAAGGATGTGGCTTTTGATAACAAAACTTAACTAAAAAGATCAAATGTATTTAGAGATAACTAACATATGCAAATATGTTAATCTTTGAGTAAGAAGCCCGTCATCATCTAAGACCTATGCAATGATCTTACTTTATGATATGATATATTTTCCTTCTGATGACACCGATCAATCTTCATCCAAGCCTAGATATTTTTCCTACCATTTGATTATTGTTACATCATTTAGCCACTTGAATTCCTATGTAGTAGTGAAATTTATAAGGTGACTCTTCCATCTACTATCAAGTGGGTTTCTAGCATCTACAACAAACTTTGTGTAACCATTATCCAACATTATAATCCCATCAAGCAGAGTGTGAAACTTTTCTAGATTGATATCACCATCACTCGGAATACATGTCAAGCATTGACGAACCATTTGATCAAACTCATTCTTCCATTCATCCACATCCTTGAATTTTCCATCATCTTTGATGATCAAAGGATTGAAACTATTCTTTATTGAATCAAATGAATTCCTTCTATTCTCCACCTTCTTCATGTCGATCAAATACTTATGCTCATCAATAACTTCCTTCACCATCTCTTGAGTAGGATTTAATCTCAGAGGTGCATCAGGATCCCTCTATGTTGCTTTGCATAAAGTATTTAAAATGTGGTAAGTGGGCTGCCATATTTTATATAATTCCTCTAGGATTTGGGAATTGGTATTTATTTGTTCTAGGGCTTCCACCAAATGAATAAAACCCTCATGGACTCTACTTATCTTCTCTTTTAAAACTCCAACTCTATGCTTCAATATTTCTTTTAAGGTATCCAAGATGTGTTGCCTGACATCATCATATTATGTTTCTTCAAATTTTCAATCTCCTCTTTCAACTATTGGATTTGTGGATCTTCAAATGGAGTAGGTGGATGATAGACAACCATTTCATCCCATTTTATGTTTGTGGCTTGTTGTAATTGTTGCTTTAATATGACACCTTCAATGAATAACTTATTTATTTTTTCATTTGATAACTTGAGTCTCTTTTCATACTTTGTTATCTTCTTCTCCATGTTTTCTACTACATCCTTTGTAAACATGGAAAAGTGCATAGTTACAATTTTTCATTTTGTTGAAGTAGTTTCCTTCATTGTCCTAACCATTGCAAACCATCTTATTTCCTATACTACATCCAGAAGCCTTGGCTTCCTTGTGTTCTTCTATTTTTTCCACAGGGAAAGGGTCTAGGTGGTAGGATTGTATCTTGTGCTTGAGACTCCTAAATCAAATTTTGTAACCAAGTTTGGATCATCCTGAGCTCTGATTTGATCTAACAAAAATACCTTAGAGAGTTCCATTCTAGGTATGATTAGCATCTTACTACTTAGCACCAACTCCCTTGCTTCTTTGGGTGTAATATTATGTGATCAATATCCAACTCTACCATTGTCTAGGCCTGCACCTCTGCATGCTTTGAATCATCAATCCCAATGAGGTTAATTTTCAGCTTGTCATCAAACTATCTCATTTTAATTTTTATCCAAAAATATTTGAATTCCCTTGTATGGATGAAATCATCATCCTCCATGAACCATAGAGAAGTAATTATTCTCTCATGATCTTGTATCTCATCAATGGCTTCCTCTAATATTCTTATTTTTGGATCATGAGGATCTAACACTTTTTGTTGCTCTACTACTTCTTTCATCTCAATCAATGTCAGGACTGCTTCTTGTTCTTCATCACTCAACCAATAATCAACTAGTGATTCGACTTTTTGTTTCTTAGTAGGTGGCTCACCAATTGGGGATGGAGGAGATGGATGAACTAGTGGAGGAAGTGGTGTATGCGATGTGGAGGCTATGGATGAGGGTGGCTGGGGTGTAGATGGTGGAGCTGACTTCTCTTCTTGAGCCTTTTTATACATCTCATCAAACTTACCTAGAATCAAGTGCATCATTTTCAACAAATTTGGCTCTTCATCAAAGAACCCCTTGAACTTCTTATCTTTTTCTTTCTTCTGGTCCTCCCATCTCATCATCATTAACCATTTTTCCTTGTTTCAAACACATCTAAAAAGTATACCAGGTTTCTTATCACATCCTCCTCTGGATCAAATACATGTGTTATCACCCTCTTTGTAAGCAGGGTCCTGATATTATTGATGTGACCCTCTGGATCACATAATCTCAACTTTCCTGATCTAAGAGAAAAATTGGCTCTTATGAATCTTTGCACTTCTTCCAACATATCTGACCCAACTAATAATTCATCAAAAACTATTAAGTGAGGTAGGAAAGTCCTCTTTCTTTGATTCTTCACAAGACTATGCTCCATCCAGAGCATTTTCCAAATAAACTCTAAAAATAATACTCTACTAGGAATGAAATTTTGGTAAAACATGTGGGGCCTGATCACAACCATACACCCTAATGATGGTATATTGTGCCAGTAAAAACCAGTCAGCATATTTGTGTATGAAAAATTAGTCTAGTTTGTATTGCAAAGGTCTCATAACTTGCATTAAAGATTGTGGTAACCTCGATGTAGGAAAACCAAGTGCATCAATTATTCTGAGGGAAAAGTCATTCCTAAACACAATAAAGTCACCATCGAGGAACCTACTATCCCAAACATAACACCAATTTTGCACTGGAAGCATAACTCCATTTTCATGTGTGCTCAACTTCATCCTTTTAGTCCACTTTGTTTCATTTTGAAATAGAATTAGATGACATAGTAGAGAATACTTTCTAAAAGTGATAGGGGCCTTAGCTTCCCTAACCTGTAATAGACCTTCATGAATTTGTTCCTCAATGATAGAAGCAAAATCAAACTCCACATTGGACTTAGTGTGTTGGATGGTCATTTCCATCCTCATCAATCCAACTGCCATGTTGTCTTCAGCATCAAATCCAAGAATTTGGCATAATACATAATAGGTGTTTTTGAAATAAGTTTGAAAATAAAACACTAGAAAGGGTTCAACTTTTGAAGATGGAATAGGAAGGACTCTATTCTTGTCACCCCTTTTCATGTGAAAAGGAAATTCATCAATTCTATAAGTCATCTTTAATATCTTGTACTCCTGCTTTAGACTCCCCAAATCTATCTTTGTGACAGCCTACTTATTTAGGTCAAAACACCTAATTATAGCCTCCCTGGAGATATCTACCAGACATTGTCCATCTGGGAGCCTAACAACCTTCAACGAGGCATGATATCTACTGGCTAGAGCTCTAATTAGCTCAATATCAACAAACACATTAGGAGCTATCAATTTTCCCATGTCAAGAGTCCATGGGTTCGATACCAGGACCCCTTCATTCCTAGTCTTATAAAAATGCCAATACATATTCCACCCAAACTATGGAATTATTGGGTCTTTGCACCCCTAAGCTACATCCTTAAAGACCCCCTTATAACCTTTATTGACTAAAGCAAGTAGTAGTGCAAGTAATGGCAATTGTAATGAAGCTTTATTGGATTTTTCTTCTTTTTTAGTCCTATTTTCTTAGGTGCCATTAATTAAAATTCAATGTGTGGCGAACAAAACTTACCCAAAATATTGCTTGTCCTAAAGAATTTTCCTAACTATCACACCTTGAGCTTTCCTATACTTGGCTTCCATTACCACAAGTGAACAAATTCACAATCTGCTTGGTTTAATTCTCATATCATATTGCATTAATTCCATATAAGTTCTACATCATTCAAATCCTTCACACCAAGCTAAATTTCATTTTTTGGTTCTAATTGATGTGAATGGACTTCATTTAATGCTCCAACAGCTAATTACCATGCTACCACACATCACTCCTCACTCCTTCACAGTACCATGGTACATAATATTTAATTTTTCTTATTATACTGCACTATCGCACACTTCCTTGTCTTCCTTAGTAGTACCTTGGTGTTTATTTAGTATTTTATCTTATATACTGCTTTACCACAAACTTTATTCTAACCCCCCTGTGGTATAGCATTTCTCCCTTAGGTGTATTCTTACTTTACCACTCTACCACAACCCTTACTCTGACCCCCTGCGGTATAGCATTTCCTTCTGCTAGTATTGATGATGACCCCACTCTACCACGGGCTAGGTATCAAATCTCTACAGTACAATGGTAATACGATATACTACCATCCTCTTACTGCACTACCATGAGTTACTTTGTTGGAGGCCATGGTAAGGAAGTAAAAGGAAATGCATAAATGGTATACTCAAGTATGGTAGCGGTATGGCGGTAAAAGGCTAATTTGAATTTGTGGATGGTAGAAACATTAATTTTATGAGAATAGTAAGAGAGACCCTTGATTTTACATGACAAAAATCAACAAAATTTTATGTGAAAATTATGGTTCCAACACATCCAATCATCTCGTTCTTTCAAAAACTCATTCTTATCACATAATTTGGGTAATCCCAACTTCACAGTATCATCAGACCCTATGTTTTCTGAGTGTAAGCCTTCATCATATTTGTCATGCTTTCTCATGATTGTGTCAATGGCCGAGATGGAATTGGTGTTGGATCCCTCATGTAGTTGTATATGATGTCTCTTAGTACCCAATTTTTTTTTCACTCTCCCATGCTCAAGAATGGCTTCATAGTTCTTTTTGCGAACATGCCAAAAATCATCAAGGCATATCTTCAGGTTTGTAAATCTCTTGTGCAACATCAATTCCACAGTGTCAAACTAAAGGTCCTTCATCTTTTCTACTAGCCTTGATGTTCTTCTTGCAACTGCTCATATTCACTCTACAACTTTGTATCAGTTCCAAAGGTGATCCTCATTCTGGCATCTTTCATGGCATTAATTTCTAAATGTACTTTTTCACTTTTCATTTTGTAAGAATTTCTTTCTTTCATCAATTGTATTGTTTGTGCCTTGTTGAACTTGGAAATGCTTATACCCATGTCTGTTGAAGCCACAAGGTCAATTTCCCCAACTTTAAGGGTCATCATGTTTCCAAATGCTTTTTTGATATCGATGATCTTTGGCCTTTTGTGAAGTGGGTATAGTGCCCATATCAACATTCAATTTTCATCATGATTGAATCTTCACCCTATGTAAATTTCCTTCACACCCTCAATGTTTAACTTGTATTCTCCTTCCTTGTTATGTAGAAAACTATCAAAAATTAAAGAGGCACTAAGGTCCCAACCAAGAAATAATATTACACCAGCTTCAAGTAACAACTGTCTACCCCTTTCAAGGGTCATGTTTTGCACTTCACTATCTATACCATCTTTCAACCTTTTCATCAATTGCTATTCATTTTTAGGGGTAATATTTGGGATGGATTCCCTCAACATTTTTCCTTTGTAATTATATAAAAAATATTTAAATTCTCTTTACTTGAAAAAATCATTATCAGAAATAAAGGATTCATAGGTTGTAAGCCTATCATCTTCATCTACACGCAAGTCCTTGGCTACTTGTAAGTCCCAGTTAGGGAGTTCTTCATATTCATCATTCATCATCTAAGAGATTGTTCTCTACTGTGATTGTGCTTCATTTTCTCCCATAGATTCTTCTTAAAATGAATCATCCATTTCTAGCAACCTTTTTTTTTTTTCTCTAACTCCATGAAATTTTCTATAACCTCCTCTTCTTCTTTGTCTTCTTTGTTCTTAAACACATCTTCCCCTGGTATAGGAACATGAGTGTATCCACTGAGTTTTTTCTTTTTCTTACAAGAGTGCATGTACCCTTCAGGGTCATAATTCATTATTTATGCATACTCCTTTAATTTGAATTCATCCAAAAATGAAAGATAATAAGATCATCGGTAGTGGGATGTTGGGTTTTCAAGTACATCAATTATAAATTAAGGTTGTATACTATGGTAATTAACTAATTATATGTCGTTTGTGAATTTGATTATTTTTACACAGTTGGTCAAGAGTGGGATGCACTACATTTGTATGTTGCAAACACTCTTGATTGGATGATGGTATGGATTTAACAATGTCAACAATCTGGTCACACATTAACATGGGAAGGTGTGGCTTCATTGGTTAAAGAAGCTCATCGTAATGGAGATTTCAATGTCACACCAAGGGAAAATGATTTACCATATGGTTTAAGAGATAAATAGGTATGTATAAATATATTAATCATCCATATTATTTAATTGTTTTTAATTTTATTGATGTATATATATGTTGAGTTTTTTTCTTTGCATACATTTGGCCAAGAATAAATATGTTTATTAACTGATGATGCAATAATTTTTACATGTTTGACATATTGTAGGTGAAACACCACAAGGCTATGTGGTGCAATGGTTGTAAATTTCAAATCAAAAAGTTGGATGACATGAAGAAAACTTGTGATTCTGGAATAACTGCAGTCTTTTAGGTAACTAATGATTTATCTAGAAATGGCATACATCCAAAAGTCACAAAAATTCGATACTATGGGATTTTGGATGATATACTTGAATGTGACTTTAATTCCTTCAAATTAGTTTTGTTTGTCGTCCAATGGTACATGCTACGATTGAATGAAAATGATCCTGAGAGAACAATTATTTAACATGATGATGGATTTACCATGGTTAATACAAGGTCAATCGAGTGAGCTGGAAATGAGCCCTATGTTCTTCCAAGCCAATGTGAGTAAGTATTTTACTCAGAGGTTCTAGGTAAACTGGTTTGGTCATTTTTTGTTAGACATGATCCAAGAGGAAGGTCAGTAAAGTATAATTTGGTGGAAGAAGAAGATACCGAAGAACTAGAAGATGATGTAGATGATGATCAAGATCAATAGTTAGTTGATGATGTGCCTGACAAAGATGTTGAAGAAGAGGAACTAGATCATTATGATGTAGGAGTTAATGTTCATGAAGGTGATATCCATGTGGATGATGACTTTATCAAAACTAATATCAATGAAGATGATGATGAAATGACTAATCCTTACAATGTCAAATTTGGATCAGATGATACAGGCAAAGAGTTGGATGAAGAAGAAGATCAATGACATTGAAATGTATGAGTTATGTGATTATATTATCTATTTGATATTGATTTCTGGATAGAATTATATTTGACTTATATGGTTACATAATTAATTCATAGTGTTTTTAATTTTTATACCATTACATAATTAATTCATGATGTACTTTTTAATGTTGTTAATTCATGATCTCTCCTAGAAATTTCCATATGATCAAATCCTAATTACTCTATGAATATTTATGATTAGATATTATTAGATCATATCTTTGGTTATTTCATTATAAAAAAATTAGTGTTTTCCCATGTTGACCCCACATAGTGACATGTGAATGGGGCCAACATTGATTTTTTTTCAATTTGTGCTTGTATGGAGTGAAACTTAACATGGTTAGCCTAGATGCATTTTTTGATGATATGGGAGGGTTTCAAGACTCAAACATGATGTCATACTATATAAAGGCATATCGTCATTCCTAATAATACAAGTTGTCTTATTCTTTGTCTCTTTCATATATTGTTCTTAGCATTTCTTTGGTTAATGGTTTCAAAAGATGAGGCTCTCTGAAACTCACCTTGGATCTATTACGCATAATTTTGTGCATTTCATTAGCAATTAATATTTAGATGATCTTTAAAAACATCATTTGATAGAAAGATGATAATAGGAAGCTAAAAAAAGAGTATATTTTGTTTATGGAACCTAAACCACAAGGTTTGTCACTCTAATGCTAAAACCAAGTCAAATTAACCCATAACACCTATTGGAAAGTTCAAAACATTCCTTTCTATCAAATTCACAAGAATGTATAAACTTTTTGAAACCACACATGCATGTTAGGAAAGTGTATGGTAATCCTACTTATAGCAGAAGTTCACATGATAAGCTAACCAATGGCACTATATTGGAGGATAAAACCACCTATGGAATTAATTTAAGAGGTAAGGGATGCCTCTTAGTGGAATTTTGAGTCTTGGATTAATCCATAGTGCTAAAATTAATTCTAGTGTTCTTCCCTTGGTGTTATATTTATCTCTTCAATTTCCCATACTTAACCATTTCATCATCCCTTTTCCCAAGCTATTTGTATCATAATATAAACTTGGTCCAATCTCACATTAACCCCTTAGGTAATTATCCATTTCCTCCAAGTTGAATGGAACCTTGTGTACCAATGCATCTATGTTTTCCTACCCTAATTGATCAAGACTTGACATCACCTTAACAATCTTCTTTATGTCATAACATATCTCCGAAGTGCCTTTGGCATGCTTTAGATGTGTCAATATTAACTAGATTGAATATATTAATTTTAAAGTCTCTTAGCACATTCCATGACAAGAAAATGACTCATTTGGATTAAGGAGTAATTTCCTAAACCATTCCTTCATATTCAACAACCCCTTCTCACAACCACATCATAATTCATATCCATGTTAGTTGTAATGAGTTTTTTAAACCAACAATCAATGAATCATAGGATAGAAGAAAACTTGTTATGTACAAGGATAAGAATCAAAGAGACTGAAAGAATCAATTCACTAGATATGCTCCCCATTACTGTAATAGACCAATGTAAAAAAATAATTCATAACAAGAATAGGACCAAAAAAAATTAGGAAAAGAAACCTTGTAGGCTACATTAATAAGAAATTGATTGCAAGCATTTCCTCCATGATGTTTAAATGACAAAATATTAGATAGCTCGATATTTAGTCAAGTAGTATTTCAATCATTGATTCTTAGACATCCATCATGATTAAACATCACGTATCATAAGCCTTTTTAACAATCACTAGGACTGTAGATAATATTCAATCATGTCATATGAAATAAATCATTAAAAATTATAATGAAAGAGAAAACCAACTATATAAGTTTAGCAAGCCACCATACAAAAATTATATTTTGTAGAAAATAAAATAAACTATATGTTGACATATCATATATATTTTTTATATAAACTATATGTTGACATATCATATATATAAACTATATATTTTGAATTTTGGCCCCACGCACACAGGATCACAACATAGCATACTACACTGAGACCCTAATTGGAGAGTGGCACTAAGAACCACTGCAACCAACCCCTAAGTGGAGAGTTACGAGACTTCACTAGATGAGTGTTGCAAGGACATTGAGTCAAGGAGGAAGACTAGGAACCATTTGGCTAGGGGAAAGCTAGAGCGAGAGGTGAGGGCACTCAAAAAGGGAAAATTGACCAAGGGACAATGATTGTAAGTGATTTTTCCCCCACATTTAGAAATCTTGTTTTAAGTACAATGATTTAGACTCTGTTTGTTCCCATTGAGGTGTTGCATGCTATATTTTGGTCAATTTGATCCAATGTCCCATTGAAAAACCCAAGTACTACCTAGTACTGGTGTCTGGTTAATTTGAACAACCAAGCTTTGAGATGTTCAATCAGTTGGGTGGCCATTTTTGGCCTGTAAATTGTAGTTTTTGTATCTGTCTTAGCATATTTTTCTACTATAAGATTGAAAGGAATTCCCATCACATAACAACACACAAAGTTCACTAGGGTTCAAATTTCTGAACTTCGATGAAATAAATTTACATATTGAGGTCCAAAAATGATCAAAGGAATTGAAAATAATACATGGTTCATGAGTGCAATGAAAAATTCCTAGTGCCTATCCATAAGAGAATGGATAGAAGTACATGATGCACAATTAGAGGAAGGAAACAAACTTACACAATCTCATTTGACAAGTCACAAACAATCTTGAACTTTCCTTCTTTTGACACATTTATTCAACTATATTTCCCTTCACAAAACTCAACACAAACACTCAAATTTTGCTTTAGAGTTCCAAACCATTACCAAACCTTCAAACACCTTAGTAAACTTCATCTTGATCAAAACAAAAAATTATCCAATCTGCCCTTTCATTTTACCATTAACTCTCTTTATGACTGTCCTATACTTCACAAATTCAACTCAACATAAAGTAATCTGACCCAATATTTAGTCTAATATAGACCACACAATTTCCATTCCATTTCAATTCAAACAAATGTAAACCACCCCCCATCCTTTATTCTTGACAATTTAACAAAATCATATACTCTACTTTCATTTTAGTCTCCTAAATAGGGCTATTATTAGATAGATTAGTCAAAGCAATGGAATTTTTAACTTCATGCTTACACCAAACCCTATATCAAATGAGATAAAATTATAACTTGGTAATCTCTTAACCAAAACAACCAAGAACTCACACTTAATCATCAAAATCCCTTAAAGTTCTTACTGTCACTAGTTCCTTCATACCTTGTTTGCAATGCTTGTAGGTCTTCCAACCTATTTGTTAGGGCTTCATTCAAAATCTATGCAATATTACACAATTATATCCACACTTTTCAATTCCCTCCTTGCAGATGTAAAACATATTCAAAATGGGTATCAAAACTTTTACAACACAAGCTTCAAATATTGTTGTCTCAGACAAATTTAGGCCTGATTTGCATAAGGGTTTGTTGCTTTACTAACTCCTGAACAAAGTACACTTTTCCAGTGGTTGGGACATGTTTAGTTTGATTGGAATATGCTCTTTAAAGCATCAAAGTCCATTTACAAAGTATTTTCACAAAACCCTAAGGGCTTAACCTTCATAATTATTCTATTCACAGACTGTACATAGTTTTTTCAATCAAGAAACTTCATTCCCTCACATATTATCTTTATGATTTTTCCCTAAATCCACTAAAACATGAAAGAAAATTCATAGTAGGATAATATCACAAGAAACCAAAATATTCCACCTATTAATAAAGGAGAAACATAATTATTTATGTCTCTGCTTAGCCTAACTGAGGGTTTTAGCAGTTTGAAGTAAATCCACAATAACTCACAAATCTTAACTAAAATGCATGAAATTTAATGTAATAGGAAGTTTATTGATATTATTACCATATCCAACCATTCTACCATTCCTTCAAGGCCATACAATTCCATACAATGCCTTGAAATGCAAGATTTCCGAAGAAAAATGATTAAAAATCATAGACTTTCCTTGAACTTATTC